>JAOTOL010001435.1:902500-995000 GCA_034440575.1 Imbricaverruca yamaguchii
AACCCTGACTGTTAACGTGGTGGTAGTGCCGGCATACCCTGGCCGTTCGCGTGGTGGTAGTGCCGGCACACCCTGGCCGTTCGCGTGGTGGTAGTGTCGACATACCCTGACCGTTCGCGTGGTGGTAGTGCCGGCACACCCTGGCGGTTCGCGTGGTGGTAGTGTCGGCATATCCTGACTGTTAACGTGGTGGTAGTGCCGGCGTACCCTGGCCGTTCGCGTGGTAGTAGTGTCGACATACCCCGACCGTTCGCGTGGTGGTAGTGCCGGCACACCCTGGCCGTTCGCGTGGTGGTAGTGTCGACATACCCTGACTGTTAACGTGGTGGTAGTGTCGACATACCCTGACCGTTCGCGTGGTGGTAGTGCCGGCACACCCTGGCGGTTCGCGTGGTGGTAGTGTCGGCATATCCTGACTGTTAACGTGGTGGTAGTGCCGGTATACCCTGACCGTTTGCGTGGTGGTAGTGCCGGCATACCCTAATTGATGGCGTGGTGGTAGTGCCGGCATACCCTGACTGATGACATGATGGTAGTGCCGGTATACCCCGACCGTCCACGCGGTGACAGTGTCGGTATACCATGACCGTCCACGCGGTGGCAGTGTCGGTATACCCCGACCGTCCACGTGGCGGAAGTGTCGGTATGCCCTGACCGTCCACGCGGCGGCAGTGTCGGTATACCCAGACCGTCCACGCGGTCGCAGTGTCGGTATACCCTGACCGTCCACGCGGCGGCAGTGTCGGTATGTCTCGGCCGTCCAGGCTGTGATAGTGTCGGCATTCCCTTTCCGTCCGTGCGGTAGCTGACGGTCCCGTAATACTTGCCGACCGGCCGGTCAACTGTTGATGGCCCGTCACCTCACGCGCCGGTGTCGCGGTCCCTGTCAGCTGACGGAAGGGTTGGAATCAAGTACAGTGGACCCGGCCCGCCACAGGCCACCGCCGCGCGGGTCACTACCTTTTTTTGGCCGCGCCGCCGTCCCCGGCGGAGGGGCCGGCCCGGCCCAAGGGGCACGGGTACGTGGGAACTGAGGCGCGCGCCGGGGCGGGCCGATTGAAAAAGGCCGGCGCGCTCATCGGCAGTGCTGGGCCGGTCCGTTTGAAGTGAGGTCGTGTCACAAGACCGGACGCCGGCACGACCACGAGCACGACCACCGGCACGACCACGAGCACGGTACAGTCGCAGACATGGCGATCGACATCAGCCAGCAGGCCTCCGTGCTGTACGCCATGCGGCGCTTACTGCACGCCGGGAAGCAGTCGGTAAGTGGCCGGGCCGGTTCGGTCGTGACGTACGCGGTGCTCTCTGTCACGTCAGTGGCGTCTCGTGTGTCGTGTCATCTGCAGCAGACCAGCGGCCCGATTGCCGGAGTCCACCGTCAGCCGAGAGGTCTCAGTTGAGAGTCGAGCTTGAGCAGAGTTGTTGTCCGTACGAGGGTCACCGGGTCGTGCGGTGGCACGGCCCCGGGCGGCATGTGTCAGCACGTGCGCTGTTGCATGTTACGTCACGGTGCACACGACACAGGTCGGTGCTGACTGTGTGCACCTGCTGCGGCTGTCAATGATGCACTCATCTGCGGCACGGTCCGTTTTTTTCTGCTGGCAGTGTTGGCTGGCTACTGCCGCCTTTGGTGGCGGCGCAGGCTGTAACTCGACGCGGTCCGGGTAGTCCCACTGTTCACGTGAAGGTGCTCTGCTAATTTCACCGTCGTATAGGATTTCCACAGGGCTGAACATTGTCTCCAGCCAGCTTTATTCGCTGTCAGCTACGTTCTCTGCACAAAGACCCCGCTGCCGTCCCTGGTGTGTGTTAAAGTACCTTCGTTATGGATGGAATATGACCGCATTCAGTCAATGCTCTGTGGAGACTGGACAACCAGTGCCAGCAATAAGCTCAGTCAGAAATGATACTACCTACTCCTGATTGTTGTCCGGGATATTCCGCCCGTCGTCAATGGCTTGTCAAGGTTTGATGGACTGTAGGCCGACTGCTGCAATCTTCGCTGTTATGCAGTAGTCTTGATACCACCTGCAAATGCAGGTGGTACCCCAGCATAGTTTTCCCTGGTTTAGTCTGCATCCGGTTATAGTAACTGCACCCGGTATAGTTCGTATCGGAGTATAGTAACTACATGCCGGTATGGTTTGGATAGGGGTATAGTAACTACATGGCGGAATGGTTTGTATCTGGGCATGGTAACTACACATCGGTATTGTTTGTACAGGGGTATAGCAATTACATCCCGGTACAATTTGCATAGGGGTATAGTAACTACATCCCCATATAGTTTGTATACATCACTGGTGTCCAGGTTATGGAAAGTAGAATGGACATGCAAATAAAATTTGTTTGATTACGCCCTTGCTCTTATATTGAATACTCCTTTCCATAATTCCTAACAGTGGCGAAGCCAGGATTTCTCGAGGGAGTGGGGTAACCAAACAAAAATTACATGAAAAAGAAAACGTTTTCAGCGTGCCTGGCACTCCAGAAGCTTTTTGTTTTGCGTGGTAAAAATCTGCAATGTTTATTTGGGGCTTCTCACGCACATGTGTGGGCCCCAGCACGATTTTGCGGTCTCCGGCATAATTACGCAGTGTCCCGACGCAAATTTCCACGCCCATGTGCGTGATTCCGGTGAGATCCGACGCCAGATTTTTTTGCTTCGACGCTTTTTGGTGACTTCTGAATTTTTTAGGTTGGAGTCCCGGCCTGATTTTTCACTCCTCGGCGCCATACGTTTCTGTCCCGACACAATTTGTCGATCCCCGATACGTTTGTTTCGGGGCTGTACTAGATTTTTGAATACATCCGATTATATTTGGAGGTTTCTTGGCACGAATATTTGGTTTTTGGAATCATTCATTATTTTGGAGGGCACCAGGTTTATTTTTGTCGAGTCCCGATGCGATTTCTGGGACCAGGCTCTGCTTATTTGGGGCCATCGATGCCAATTTTTTTTGGGGGATACGGAGGAAAGTTTTTGATTCCACGACAATAATTTTGTGAATTACGACGGTAATTTTGGTCATCAAGCGGGATATTTTTCGGGATTGGCGAAAGGTTGCTGGGCGCGTTGTACTTAATTGGGACCTAGCTCGTTTTTCGCGGGCCACAGCGCAAATTTTGGGTCCCGGCACGAGTTTTTTGTCCGTTGCATTTATTCAGAGACCCCGATGCGAATTTATGGGGCTCCAGAGCGATTTTTTGGGACCCCGACGCGATTCCTGGGAGCCGACGCGATTCCTGGAAGCCGACGCGTTCAGGATGGAGGGGGCATTTACCTCTTTGGTAAGCAACTGCGGTTGTTCAACGAGTTCTTGTCAGCTGATGGCACCCTTCATAGTAGAAAGATATTTCGAGAACTTCCTATCGGGATATATTCTGAATTTTTCGGTGCTCGGGTCCATTTGGTGGAGTTCCTTTGTGATTTTTCTGGTTTCGAGCTATATTTTTGTAAGCCCTTGCGGGATGTTTTTGGGCTCCGGTACAATTTTTTCGAGCTCCGTGCATTTATTCGGCGCCCCAGCACGCTTCTTTTCCGGGATCGGACAAGTTTTTGGGGTCTTTTTTTGTGGTCACAGTGCCATTCCGTATAGGTATTGTTTTTTTTATTTGTTTTTATAGCCGACTGCGACTTGTGGGTACCTGGCACGACTTTTTGGACCCCGGGGTGATTTTGAAGGGTAGAGATGCGACTTTTTTGGGTCCAAGTGCGATTTGTTGGGCCCCATCGTCATTTGTTGGCATCCTTAGCGAGAGTATTAGCGCCTTGACACGTTGTTGTTGTTTTTTTTTTTTTTTTTTTTTTTTGGGGGGGTCCATCACATTCTGGGGGCTTTTGGAGCGATTGGTTGGACCCTAGAGTGATTTTCCATGTCTGGATTGCTCTTTTCCCATTTCCCCAGCTCCATTTTTTTAGTGGTCCCGATGAAACACCTCGGTCCGGTCGAGCTCCTGGTGTGATTTTCATGGTACCTGGCGTTACTTTTTGGTAAGCCCAGGCTCAGCGTGATTTTCAGGGGCCGCGTCCAGATCTTTCGGGTTCCCGTCATGATTTCCAAGAGTCCCGGAACGGCATTTTGGCCCCAGCGTCATTTTCAGGGACCCCAGGCGCGAAATTTTGAGGCCAAGCGTCATCTGCAGTGAACCCGGCCCGACTATTTTGGGAGTCACAACGCGATTTTTAAGAACTCCAGCTTGACCCCTTGACCCCCAGCGTGAATTTCAGTGGTCCACCCCGTCTCTGGGACATATCGTTATTTTCAAGGACTCCGGCACGACTAGTTTGGTCCCCAGCGTGATTTTCAAGGGCTAAGGTACGACCTTGTCAAGCACCTGCTTGATTTTCAGGGCCCGGTCCGAATTTTGGGCTTCAGTGTGCTTCTCAGATGCTTGGCCTTTTGAGCTCCACTATCATTTTCAGGGGTCCCGTCGAGACTTCTTGGGCCCCAACGTGCTTTTCAGGGGCCCAAAAAGCCCGACTTTTTGAAACCCCACCGTTATTTTTTAGGGATCCGGTGCGACTTCTCTGGGTTCCAGTGCAAATTTTTTTTTGGGCCCGTGGTATTTTTAAGCGTCCCTGGTCCCACTTTTTGAACATCAGTCTCATTTTAGAGGCCACGTAAATGATTTGTTGGCTCCTAATGTAAGTTCCAGGGGCTTTTGTGTGATTTTAGGAGCCCATCGTCATTTTCAGGGTTCCTAGGGTGATTTTCGGGGCCCTACTGTGATTTTTTTGGGCCCAGGTTCCACTTCCAGGATGCGACGTTTTGAGCCCCAATGCGACTTTGAAGGGTTCTAGCTGGATTATTAGAGAGCCTCGCGCGATTTCTACGAACCCCGGCGCGATTTTTTAGCCCCCAACCCCTCAGGAGGAAGGAGAACTTGTTGCAATTTTCCCCTTCGATACGCCGCGTGTGTGGAACTGAATCAAACGCTCCTCTAAAATCTCAGTTCCCATCGACAGATCCAAGTTGATTTAAAATGGCATGTAGACGCTATGTGCTATGTTCATGTAGTGCTAACATCATCTTGTCGGCTCACATTTGGTCGAAAACTACGTATGTTTTAGCTTGGGCCTTTGCTTCTTTCACATTACTTCACCGCAGCAATCCTTGGACCCCGCCGACCAGCGTAAAAGCGCCACGGGTGATGGGGCCTGGTGGTTCGATTTACCTTCGCTGTTTACATGCAAATTATTTTTCTGGCTGGAGCTGACATTGCACGGTCAGGCGATCCCACCGCCTATGAGGAGACAACCGACTGAGCATAGGTTCATTACGTGTTCAGCTGGCCTTCAGTGGCCGTTCAGCTGGCCGTTATCTCATTGGGGCTGTTCTTTTTGCGCTTCTGGATCGGGCTGTCGGAACGGCCTGTCGGATCTGGCTTGTCGGATCTGGCCTGTCGGATCTGGCGTGGTATCGGCCTGTCGGATCGACCTGTCGGATCGGCCTGTCGGATCTGGCCTTGGTATCTGGCCGTGGTATCGGCCTGTCGGATCGACCTGTCGGATCGGCCTGTCGGATGGCTTCTGGCCGTGGTATCTGGCCGTGGTATCTGGCCTGTATCGGCCCTGGTATCGGCCTGTCGGATCTGGCCTTGGTATCTGGCCGTGGTATCGGCCTGTCGGATCGACCTGTCGGATCGGCCTGTCGGATCTGGCCTGTCGGATCTGGCCGTGGTATCTGGCCGTGGTATCGGCCCGTGGTATCGGCCTGTCGGATCGGCCTGTCGGATCTGGCCTGTCGGATCTGGCCGTGGTATCGGCCTGTCGGATCGACCTGTCGGATCGGCCTGTCGGATCTGGCCGTGGTATCTGGCCGTGGTATCGGCCTGTCAGACCGGCCTGTCGGATCTGGCCGTCAGATCTGGCCTGTCGGATCCGGCCTGTCGGATCTGGCCGTGGTATCGGCCTGTCGGATCGGCCTGTCGGATCGGCCTGTCGGATCTGGCCGTTATAAATGTTGGCAAGCCCTCCATATCACACCGAATAAAATCACACGCATGTTCGGGAATTGCAATTGCGCGTGCACGAATTGGAAGTAATGTGGAGGCCATTGGGGCCCCGTTCCACGAAAGTGTACGTTGAACTGCACCCAGTCGTTTTCACTGTTGTGTTGTTGTGTCCGCTGAACCCACATTGCCGGGATAGGTTGCTGTGCTCCGCCAACTCGCGTCCATCCGACCGGCTCACACTTCCCGTTGCCAGTTGGCGCCACCTCATGTACCGTATTTCGCGGCCGACGGAGGAGGGGTAGGGTGCGGCCCGCCGCGGAGGGGGGAGGTGCGGCCCGCCGCGGAGGGGGCCGGGTACCCCGCCGCTTGTGGCGCGCCTTGTTTACGCTCTTGGGTCGGTTGGATTGGCGGCTATTCTGGACGGTGCGGTTGGTCAGTGTGTCTGTTCGCCGGTGAGCGGCGCTGGTTCCCGAGGTCGTCGGAGGGTCAGCCGCGCGTGACTGGGAATCCTGCGGTCTCGGACTGCTCACCTCCCCGGCACCGCACAGCGCGTCACGAGTCGACGACGACGACGTCGAGCTGGGCCGCCAGCCGGAGTTGTGCCCGGATCGGAGGTGCCAGAGGCGGACGAGGCGCCGGCGCCGGCGACACGCTGTGACGACACCGCGCCGCGTCGGCACGGTGTGAGGTAACGGCGACGTCTGGTGACGTCACGCGACCCGCCGTCTGACCGGTGCGGTAACGGCGGGCCGGTCCGGCGGCCGCGCCGGGTCCGAGGTGCGCGATCGTCACTCAATCAACGCCGGCCGACCGGCCACGTGTCGCTCCGCACCCGGGTCTGGGAGCGCGCTCAGCCGGTGTCTCGGTACGGCGTGCATACTGTCCGCCTACGGGGAGCGCAAATAGGAGGGCCCCTGTGCCCTCCCCTCACATTCCCCAGGGAGCTTTTGAAACCTTTCGAGGTGTGTAGGGAAACTACTTTCATATTCCGATGTAGCAGCAACGGCATGAACACGGGCAAACATCCTGTTCTCTGGTGTATTGCTTGTTAAGTCATTAGTTCCGGTTTTGACTGCATTTCCTTCCTTAGCGAATGAAGTGTTCCAAGCCACAGCATTGGCCATTGTGTGCAGAGTCCGCACTGTGCAGTGGTCGGCGGTTGGGTGCGGGGGCGACAGGCTGACAGCCAGCCGTCCCCGTTACAGCCGTCCAGCAGCTCCCAGGCCAGTCGCACCTCCGGCTGAGCGGGGCACCCCCGCGGCCCCGGCCGAGGGGTCGCCGCGCGCCGGCCCGGCGCAGTATTTGTTTACCCTGTCGGCACCCCCGTCCGAGCAACGTGATTGGTCGGCCCGACTGGGCCATTTCCGGCCGCTGGCCGCTCGGCCGGGGCAAGCAATGAGCAGCCACCGCTCGAATAGTTGTGCGATGAACCTGGCCAGGTGTGCGTGAGCCGGGCGTCGGTGACACGACGGTCTGTGTGGGCCTCGGGTACACGGGATCGGTGGGTCGCGGCGATGCACGTGAGTACCTCCGTGTGGTGAGGGACACGACGGTCTGTGTGGGCCTCGGGATCGGTGGGTCGCGGCGATGCACGTGAGTACCTCCGTGTGGTGAGGGACACGACGGTCTTGTGGGCCTCGGGTACACGGGATCGGTGGGTCGCGGCGATGCACGTGAGTACCTCCGTGTGGTGAGTGACACGACGGTCTGTGTGGGCCTCGGGTACACGGGATCGGTGGGTCGCGGCGATGCACGTGAGTACCTTCGTGTGGTGAGCGACACGACGGTCTCTGTGGGCCTCGGGTACACGGGATCGGTGGGTCGCGGCGATGCACGTGAGTACCTTCGTGTGGAGAGGGACACGACGGTCTCTGTGGGCCTCGGGTACACGGGATCGGTGGGTCGCGGCGATGCACGTGAGTACCTTCGTGTGGTGAGGGACACGACGGTCTCTGTGGGCCTCGGGTACACGGGATCGGTGGGTCGCGGCGATGCACGTGAGTACCTCCGTGTGGTGAGCGACACGACGGTCTCTGTGGGCCTCGGGTACACGGGATCGGTGGGTCGCGGCGATGCACGTGAGTACCTTCGTGTGGTGAGGGACACGACGGTCTCTGTGGGCCTCGGGTACACGGGATCGGTGGGTCGCGGCGATGCACGTGAGTACCTTCGTGTGGTGAGGGACACGACGGTCTCTGTGGGCCTCGGGTACACGAGATCGGTGGGTCGCGGCGATGCACGTGAGTACCTCCGTGTGGTGAGGGACACGACGGTCTCTGTGGGCCTCGGGTACACGGGATCGGTGGGTCGCGGCGATGCACGTGAGTACCTTCGTGTGGTGAGCGACACGACGGTCTGTGTGGGCCTCGGGTACACGGGATCGGTGGGTCGCGGCGATGCACGTGAGTACCTCCGTGTGGTGAGGGACACGACGGTCTCTGTGGGCCTCGGGTACACGGGATCGGTGGGTCGCGGCGATGCACGTGAGTACCTTTGTGTGGTGAGGGACACGACGGTCTCTGTGGGCCTCGGGTACACGGGATCGGTGGGTCGCGGCGATGCACGTGAGTACCTTCGTGTGGAGAGGGACACGACGGTCTCTGTGGGCCTCGGGTACACGGGATCGGTGGGTCGCGGCGATGCACGTGAGTACCTTCGTGTGGTGAGCGACACGACGGTCTGTGTGGGCCTCGGGTACACGGGATCGGTGGGTCGCGGCGATGCACGTGAGTACCTCCGTGTGGTGAGCGACACGACGGTCTCTGTGGGCCTCGGGTACACGGGATCGGTGGGTCGCGGCGATGCACGTGAGTACCTCCGTGTGGTGAGGGACACGACGGTCTCTGTGGGCCTCGAGGACCCGGGGCCGGTGGGTCACGATGATGCACATAAGCAGAGGCGGAGCTATGGGCGGGACGGGGGGGGCGGCTCTTCTTAGCAGCCATCAATACACTAGATGAAACAACACACAAGTTTTCGGCCTCGCAAAACAGAACATTTTCGGCGTGCTTCACACGCTCAAAATGTTTTGTTTTGCGTGGCTGTTAGTTGTGCTCATTGTGGAAGCTGTTAGTTGTGGTCAACTGTGCTTGTGTTCATGACTGTCACCAGGGTCGTGGTAGCTTAGTCGGTAGGGCGTTGGGTCCTCGATCACGCGAAGTCGTAGGTTCGAATCCCGTAGCCGGCATGTTTGCTAAGTCGAGGTGACAAGGCTTATCACCGGTGAGTCTAAATCCTCAATTCCAAGACATTTTCAGATTGAATATGGAAAGTGACAAGTTTACGTTGATAGGGTACCCAATCAGGGTGTTTTAACCCCCACTTCCCCCCTCCCCGATCCACCCTGGATCTCCAACCATGGCCGAGTCCACCTGTCGCCAATCAGTGTGCTAGAGTGGCGGATGTCATGTGACCTAGCAGTTGAGTGTGCAGTAAAAAAAACAAGGTTTTTATTTTTCAAGTGCAAATGTCTGAATAACGCAAACGATCAGTGATCAAGGACGTGACTACATGACTCAGTGCTCGCGCAACGTCCAATCCAGATCTGGGAGAAAAGCAACCGATTAGGTTTCGTTCGTCGTTAATGTAAGCGTGATTCGAACATCCTGCTTATGGGATCCAAACTTTCGTTACATTTGGATTTGACACGAACTGCGTGTCATGCAGTACGGATTACACATTTAGCACGAATGGTACTCTGTGGACACGAGTCATGCAGAATATCCCTCATGCTCATAGTACTTCACCTGAAATGATGAGTCACCATCAGTGCGTCACGGCGGTCACCATCAGTGCGTCACGGCGGTCACCATCAGTGCGTCACGGCGGTCACCATCAGTGCGTCACGGCGGTCACCATCAGTGCGTCACGGCGGTCACCATCAGTGCGTCACGGCGGTCACCATCAGTGCGTCACGGCGGTCACCATCAGTGCGTCACGGCGGTCACCATCAGCACGTGACGGCGCCTTCAGCACGTGTCGGTCACTGTCAACACGCCACGACGGTCACTGTCAACACGCCACGACGGTCACTGTCAACACGCCACGACGGTCACTGTCAACACGCCACGACGGTCACTGTCAACACGCCACGACGGCCACTGTCAACACGCCACGACGGTCACTGTCAACACGCCAAGACGGTCACTGTCAACACGCCAAGACGGCCACTGTCAACACGCCAAGACGGTCACTGTCAACACGCCACGACGGTCACTGTCAACACGCCAAGACGGCCACTGTCAACACGCCAAGACGGCCACTGTCAACACGCCACGACGGCCACTGTCAACACGCCTCGTCGGCCACTGTCAACACGCCAAGACGGCCACTGTCAACACGCCACGACGGTCACTGTCAACACGCCACGACGGTCACTGTCAACACGCCAAGACGGTCACTGTCAACATGCCAAGACGGCCACTGTCAACACACCAAGACGGTCACTGTCATCACGCCACGACGGTCACTGTCAACACGCCAAGACGGCCACTGTCAACACGCCAAGACGGCCACTGTCAACACGCCACGACGGCCACTGTCAACACGCCTCGTCGGCCACTGTCAACACGTAAGCAGACGCCTACTTTACTGGACCGGACGTCTCGCGTCCTCCCGGCGCCTCTCCTAGTTTACAGGAAAACAGAGCAAAGGCGGCCGGCCGCTGTTCTGGTCATTCCAGTGTTTGTTTTCCTCAGTTTGATTGGTCTGACGCGACCCCGATAGGAGCAGCACAAACGAACGCCACTTGGCAGCCAGAGACGGTAAACACGGTGTCGCACCGAGCCAGACGATGCCAGCATTGGGTGCGCGAATTGCGGACTTGCGCGGCCATTGGCCGGTAACTCGGGTGTGCTTCGTCAATAGGTGTCTCCGCTGCCTTATTGCTGGACGGCAAATTGATCGATACGCCAATGTCAAAGTGCTAAATGTTATGTGTGAAAGTGCTTAATGCTGAAGTGATTGAGGATGCAATATTCCACAACTATGCATCAGCATTGTCTCTGAAGTCAGGCCTGCAATTCACGGTAGTGTAGATAAGTCAGTTTGTTGCTAAAGGATATACAATTTTGGTCAAAGCGCCTAAAGTCCAAGCAATTAATTAACTAACTCAGTGTGTTATTAAGAACAATGGCGAGGCCTGTTCAAGCCTGCTCCCGTGTGCACGAAAGGTCATTTGAGCGACCTGATCCGCCCCATCGCCACACGGCTTTCATATCGCAATTATTATTTTGCTACAACGTTTCGAGTTCCAGTCTCTTCGCTCAGTGTCTGATTTCCTCTTATTGTTCTGTTTTCTGTGACCAGTTGATCTCAATTTATTTTCAGTATAAGTACTCTTAATCTGTTCAAAGGAATATATTATCGGCAGCATTTACTCCCGCGGGAAACTGCCCAGTAATTAGCAATACAATAAAACAATTTAAGATATAATGTTCTCGCCGAAAGCCAAATTTGGTCCTTTCATGAAAACAATTGCCAACATTGATCACAATGTTTATCCTCAAATACTTTTAGTCCTTGTTCAAAGAAAGTGGCTTGTGATGGCATTCCCACACGAGGGCAGCTATGCCATTTTTTCCTGGGCAGATATATGCCATTTTTAGACATGTGGGGGCGTCAATCGCTGAGGCTGGGGACAGCTACGATGACAATGCAGAATTCGGTGCGCAAAGTGCAACGCGTAGTTTATCTGCCATGGTGTTTCACCACGCTGACAACTGGCTAGCGGCTCGCTTCTATACAATCTTTTCATGTCGCCATACGCAGGTGTTTTCGATTGCTGACATCGGCGGGAAAAACACCTGCGGTAAACATGGAGAGTGTTGTCTGTATTCTCGCGTTTGGATCTGGGTCAATGTAATGCCCGTCGTGCCATGGGAGCTGGCAAACAAACAGGAGCGAGGGACGACCGCGAACGTCCAGGGCCTCATCTCGGCCGCCCTGAAGAAGGGTGTAAGTGGGATGGAGTGTGTGGGGGGGGGGGGGGGGGGCGAGGAAGGGGAGCACAACGGCACCAGTGAAAGCGTCTGTCAAAGGCTACATTCGGAGAAAGTGTTTACGCAAATGATGGCTGGGAATAAGGTTCCGTCCCGACGAGGCGGCCAGTATGTCCACTTTTAATAGACGCCAGCAACTCGGCTTGCTGAAAGTTGCTTCGTTTCGACCAGCCGTCTTTTGCATTTCACAGAGTGCATTGTATTGCACTGCATTATCTGTCGCACGGAAAATCGTAGATCACTTATGAAGGCATCAGGTTTAGATGTGGTGAGTGCCGTCTTTCCACTGTAAAGGGTATAAAAACTATCGATTTCTCCGTTGTCGAGGTAACAACCGCTGGGTGACATCTATACCAGCCGACAATGATTCCGGTGAGTCTGTGCTCATATATCCGTCACGTTCTGTCTCCGTCTCTGTCGTGTCAGCAGGGAGTGTTCTCGCTAAGCCTCAGCTCGCTGTTGTCCGTCGTGTTAGGCCGAATAGATAAAATATCGTGGCGGAATTGTGGCCCGGTATGCGGTAGGCGTTCGAGACCGGTTGACGCTGCCTTCGTCAGGCGAGCATGGCATTACGCCGCTTGTTATTGGGCATTGGTGGAGCTTTGTAGCATTAATTTTGGTGCCCTCTCTGCAATGCAAATTAGCTGCCGTCTGCGTTATATAAGGCGAACGAAATGGGTTTCTGTCGGCGGGATGATTTTTCTCCCTCGGGAGTTGCACGGCTACATGAGCCTGCCTTTTTCTCTCTGCTGTTAATGACTGATTCGTCGTTTATCAGTGACTGCTTCCAAGAGCATTGCTGATGTCTCTTTTGTTGAAGTTCTGGAGTCTTAAAATCCCACGTCTTAAATGCTGCTAAGCCTATGTTAATTTTCGCGCCGTCTAAAAACTCTGGGACAAACAGTGGTGCCATTTTTGCCTGCTCTTCGCATAAACGCTCCAGTGGTGTTCAAGTATTTGCATTTTATACACGATATCTCTTCTAACTAATTAGAGCTGTACTAGATGCAAATAGCTGTGCAAACTTTAAAAAATTTACATTTAATGGAAAAAGCCTGGACGGATTACAAAAGCAACGCCATCAGGAAAGCAGCGCAGCATCTGGACGTAGTTCGGCGTATGATCGGCCCAGGTTTACAGTCGTGAACAATCTGAAGAAAAACAGCGCACCGTCTGAACAGGAGATTCGTGTGTGATAGGTGTCACCTTCCAGTCGTGAACGATATGAGCGTTTGCTTTTGATGTTGTCAAAAACACCATCGAATTCGTCTGACTAATGACGTTATTCGTCATCGAAATCACTGACTAATGACAGTTGACATGAAGCAGCTTAATACCTGGATGGAGCAATAACACATGCATGACAATACATCGCGAACGAATTCGTAGGGTGTTCGGTTTGATTTGTGTAAAGTAAATAGCATACTGACCAGTTTCGTGCATCAGTTTATAACTATTGTGCCATTCTGCTTTGCTGGACCGACATCCTCACCGTGGAAAATCGATTTCTCCAGCTCAAGCTTCAAGCCATACCGGACAGTTCTTTGTTTGTCGATCGTTGGCCTGGAGCTGACACATTGTGCCGAGTCCCGCCATCACGTGTTCATTTCTCGCCTCTTCCGACCAATGACGCTCCGTCCAGTCCGGCGTCGCATCCGAACAAAAATCTTCATACATCACGGTATCTGCGCCGACAACCTTGTGCAAAAACGGAGCTCAACTTGTGTCCTGCGAGAGGTCTTTATCTGTCGCGGCCGCCGTGCCGACGGCACCAATTTATCTAGACGCCAAAAACGCTGAGAAATGGCCGGAAAGGTAACCGTTGAAAAGCGACGACATGCTGATGCGACGCAAAAACGTCGATTTGTGAAACGAATGATACGCGAATCGGCGCGAGAAATTAACCGTGCGCCGATAACCGAGATGAATCGAGTGACGCGGTGGTTGGCTGTCGGTGCTATGGAAGCCGAGCCCCGATGGCGGGAACTGCCCACTGTCCATCCGCCTCACTTTGTATGCCATTTGATGCGATATAGGCTCCGAAGCAAAAGTGAACGTTACCATATCATGGACAGGCTTATTTTTCCACATTAAGGTAATAACTTTAATTGTGTGATAACCTAAGGAACGTCAATTCAAACAGGAAAGCTTGTCACAGCATTAAGAAAATGCAATTAGTCGCACGGTTAGCCGCAGATTGCCTATGGTGTGCAGGCGCAAGTTCATCAGCATGGGTAAAAATGCGTTCAAAGCACCACATTTGCGTGGCGCAAGAGCAGGCAAATCAATATCTATTTGCAAAAGCGAAATAGCATTCGGGTCATTTCAAACCAGATTTCCTCACAAAAGTCCTCTTAGCCACTCTGCTGGCGACCTTTTCAGGAGGTATACGATCAGTCATGAAATATGGTTGTGTTATGCATCTGGCATAGCCAAAACTGAGACGGTCGGCATTAGGTGAGTTCAGCACAAAGCTCAGACGGTCAGCCCTGACTGGGTTCGGCAGGAATTTTTTATTTGGCTTTCAGCTAGAACGATTAGCAAACCTTGATCAGTATCAGTGGGCCGCCGAGAGCTGGGCATATTGTTACAGGCGTGGCAAACCCCGCATGACCTTTTCGAAGGGCATTTTTAGCGGGCATGCAGATGCATGTGTCCGAGAGAGCATTTATTATCTCGGCATCCAGACCGCAGTACCCCAAAACACTGCAGTGTTCGCGAAGACATATTGCTTTGCAAATGCTGCCGAAAATCAACATTCCTGCATGCTACTGCAAGTAATGAATTTTTCCGCATACTAAAGGCGCCGGATTCTTCCACCTACCACTGGCTTGCCTCAGTGTAAAGGATATGTCGCAGTTAGAGCGTTTCACATTGGCTGACATGTTGTAAACTTTAGCTATTCCTTGCGTGTTCCAAATTGTATACATGTCATCTTCGTCGGCTGTCAGTTAGTTTGTGCCTGTTGGCGATTGCACATTAGCCCTCCGGTCAGATCCTCTGGTCTCTCCGGTCAGATCTTCACCCCGTCTTGGGGGAGGGGGGGGGGGTTGATAGGAACCCCCTCTAATATCTAAACTAAGCGTCACACGAGAACGAAAGAGGTGTTATCGAAAAGCGCTCGACGAGTAGGGTCCGACACTACCCCAAAAGAAAATCCCCCCAACAGTGACGTCACTACGGACCTATATTTTCACCACTTGCATTATGTTTTTGGCTCTGGGAAGTTCATTTTGGGGATATTTGAAAAGAAAAAAATATTTAGTATCAGAAAAGGACAGCGAAATCGACCATGACCATATATTTTTTCGGCCACCAAACAAACTAATATTTTTGTGAAACTTCAAACTTGTGTGTTTTCAAGTTGTATTTAATATTCCTTTTCTAATGGATAGAGGGGACCGAAGAACGTTGCTCGAAGTCAACTTCCTGTAATTAAAAATGCTTACTTTATCCAGAATCTTCAATTTGAACTTTAAAAAAAAACAGGAAAAAATCAAAACCTGAACAAAAGGAAATTCCTCTGGTACCTTTTGTTGCATCCCTATAGATAAGCAAACGCTGAAAGTTTTATTAAAATATCTGTCCGTAGCTGTTGACATTTTTTTCGAAGTGATCTCACTTGACTTCGACTATCTCGTTGACCCTAGATGGTGTGACTTCAAGAGTTTGACACAATATGTTAAATTGATGTTGGAAAAGGTATGCAAAATATTGTCGTGCTGCCGTTCTTTCACTATCCGCGCAAAACCTGAGGGGGCGGTTGAAGACCCCCTCCCCCGAGACGGCGCGGGTTAATACACAATACACAATCAAGAAACAAAGATAAGATTTATGTCTTTTTCAGGGATGGTGTGGTTGCAAAATATCGAACATTGGCATGACCGATCTCTTCCATTCCGACCTGAGACGCTGCGTGAGACCATGCATTGGTGGAGCCAATGTCTTCGCTTGATGACACTGAAGCGGCCGGCACAGCGGCAGCACGGTTAAGGCTATCCCACCTATGAGCAGTTCAATCAGCATTGGGTCCTGAACATTCAACACGCGATTAGACGTCTCGTCTCAGCACATGACGAAACCTCTGCTATCGGCGCACCACGGGAGCTGGCCTCCACGTGTCACAGTCCCTCCTGCCAGCGCGGCCTTTAACGGCCTTCCTGTTTGGTATCGCTGCTAATGAGTCAAAAAAGGAAATTACAAACGCTGAAGGGTTGCCATATTTCAGCAGTTGCCCATTAACGCCTCTGCCAGATGTTCCGAATGGTTCCTGAACATGCATATTTCTAGAAAGTTTATCTTCAATTTTTAAATACGGCTCAGCTTGTTAAGCGCATCATTTGCATGCTGTTAATTTTTCACCAGAGTGTCGGCCTCGCTACGAGATCGCCAGTAATCGGAGAATCTCTGTCAGCCGAGTGTTACTGGCGGATGGCGGTGGAGATTGTCGCGAGGTTCGTGACGGTGCATCAGCCGTACCTCCAGACACAGCATCACGCCGTCTTCCGGTCGGGACCGGCTCGAGAGCGCGCCAATTTCGCGCGCGCCCCAATTAATGGCCAGATTTTTCGCCTTAATTTCCGGAGTGCTGGCGGTGATTTTTACGATGGCTGATGCTGTTCGAGGTGCCGCCCGAGCAACTGCGGTCCAGATCGGGCCGACGGTGGGATGAAGCATTTTTGGAGTAGTCTCGTGCTATCTCTACACGACAGCCAATGGTCAGGCGTTCAGACGTGTTTGTTACACCGCCGTCACATACCGGATTCAGGCCGTGCTAGCTGCTTGCCTTTTTCGGCTTATCTGTGACCACTTGGTGCGAGAGAATGCTGAAGTAGCCCACACAGCTAAGCGTGCCGTGAGACATGCCTTAGTTCTTCCTGCAGATGGTATGGTGGGGATCGGGCATCCTGATGACCGCAGCTTCCGTACACTGAAAAACAAATGTTTACCCGTTATAGGTGTGCTTGTCGATGCAGCGGGCACTTATCACCCGGTAGGTCACCTATCCGTCACCATTTTGTGGCACCCACGGAAAAGTAGTCTTAACTTTCGGATGGCGAGTTTTTGCATCTCATGAGACTGGGCTTACTCCCGGAGATAATCCACTGTTCCAGAGTTTGCGTGAACTCGCCTGGGAAGAGTAAACTCGAAATACTCCTACACGGAAATGAAGAGTATCTTTAGTCTTGGGCGTATACAGCACAAATACCTTGCTAGCTTGTCTCCGATACCTTTATTTGTATCTCTTATTGAGCACCTGTGTCAAAGATATTTGTTCGTTAATTGGTGTCGCATCCTTCCAGAGCCGGATTATCCCGGGGAATAACCACTCGTTTCATAGCTCACAATATTGCTTATTTCCAATGATGCCACCGTGCCAATCACAGCTGTCAACGACGCGCCAGTTTTTCCTGAAGCGCTTGGCAGTGGGCGACCAATAGAAAGACTGCACCACAATGAACACAAGAGTCACGGTAAAGTCACACATGTCACGACAGAGCCACACACGCCACGATGGAGCCACACATGTCACGGTAGAGTCACACATGTCACGGTAGAGTCACACATGTCACGGTAGAGCCACACATGTCACGGTAGAGCCACACTTGTCACGACAGAGCCACACATGTCACGACAGAGCCAAACACGCCACGATGGAGCCACATATGTCACGGTAGAGTCACACATGTCACGGTAGAGTCACACATGTCACGGTAGAGTCACACATGTCACGGTAGAGTCACACATGTCACGGTAGAGCCATACATGTCACGGTAGAGCCAAATGTCACGGTAGAGCCAAATGTCACGGTAGGGTCACAAGTGTCACGGTATGGTCACAAGTGTCACGGCAGAGTCACAAGTGCCACGGCAGAGTCTACACATGTCACAGTAGAGCTACACATGTCACGGTAGAGCCACACATGTCAAGGTAGAGTCACATATGTCACGGTAGAGTCACATATGTCACGGTAGAACCACACATGTCACGGTAGAGTCACTGCGTCACGTGCACCATAGTGGCCGGCTGTGGCGCGTCCAAGACAGCTGTTGAAACCGGCTACGGACAGCTCCACTGTAATCAATCCGTAATAATCGGCCGAGCCGCGTTATGCGAACTTATGTCCCCACAGGCAGAGAAGCTGATGATTTAGTTCATTGCTCGTGCCGAATGCACGCGACACCCGCTCATTGTACCCCGATGGAGCCTCGCCGAAGCGTTTATGACCAATTTGAGCATTGCAATGCGGCCAAACCAATGCGAAGGTTGTGGACGTCCAGTCTAGAAACGTGCCAGAAACTCGCATACGATGTGGAGTTCAGCTCACGTTGAACGGCCGAAGGGCCCTGGCTCGTTACTGCGAAGCCGAAGAACATCAGGCCATAATAGACATGAATTTATTTACTCTCAAGGCCTGATCACTTCGTCTATTTGACGGCAACAAGTGTTCATGTGTGCCATTTTGTAGATGTGGGTCAGTTATTTTCTGAGCTCGCTACCTCGCTGATGGTAATGGCATCTACAACAGCTGGCATGCAGATGGCTATTTTAAAACAACCATGAAGCGTTCAACATTTGGAGGAATATATATGTACATATATATATATATATTTATATATATATATATATATATATATATATATATATATATATATATATATATATTTTTATATAATGTATATACGTATATGTATGTATATGTGTATATGTATATATATATATACATATATGTATATATATTTATGTTTTATAATAATCTGAGTGTTTCGAAGGCATTACTGCACCACGTGGTGGCAACCTAACAGGCGTAAATCGTTGCAGGATGATTGCCCAGTGATGGAGGCAGAGGAGAGGGACGACGCGCACCAATCCCTAGCCATCAACCTGAGCGCGCCCCGCGGACGTACGTCGAATGGTGTCGGCAGTCAGGAGCTGACGGTGAGTACACAGCCCCGCGTTCCCTTGTAGTCAGTAACTGATGGTGACTAAACAGAGCTGACGGTGAGTACACAGCCCCGTGTTCTCTGGTAGTCAGGAACTGACGGCTAAAGCCCCGCGTTCTCTGGTAGTCAGGAACTGACGGTGAGTACACAGCCCCGCGTTCCCTTGTAGTCATGAGCTGACGGTGAGTAAACAGCCCCGCGTTCTCTGGAAGTCAGGCACCGATTGTGAGCACACAGCCCCGCGTTCCCTTGTAGTCATGAGCTGACGGTGAGTAAACAGCCCCGCGTTCTCTGGTAGTCAGGAGCTGACGGTGAGTATGCAGCTCCGCGTTCCCTTGTAGTCAGGAGCTGACGGTGAGTATACAGCCCCGCGTTCCCTTGTAGTCAGGCACTGATTGTGAGCACACAGCCCCGCGTTCTCTGGTAGTCAGGAACTGACGGTGAGCACACAGCCCCGCGTTCTCTGGTAGTCAGGCACTGATTGTGAGCACACAGCCCCGCGTTCTCTTGTAGTCAGGAACTGACGGTGAGCACACAGCCCCGCGTTCCCTTGTAGTCATGAGCTGACGGTGAGTACACAGCCCCGCGTTCTCTGGTAGTCAGGAGCTGACGGTGAGTATACAGCCCCGCGTTCCCTTGTAGTCAGGAGCTGACGGTGAGCACACAGCCCCGCGTTCTCTGGTAGTCAGGAGCTGACGGTGAGCACACAGCCCCGCGTTCTCTGGTAGTCAGGCACTGATTGTGAGCACACAGCCCCGCGTTCCCTTGTAGTCAGGAGCTGACGGTGAGCACACAGCCCCGCGTTCTCTGGTAGTCATGAGCTGACGGTGAGTACACGCACACAGCCCCGCGTTCTCTGGTAGTCAGGCACTGATTGTGAGCACACAGCCCCGGGTTCTCTGGTAGTCAGGAGCTGACGGTGAGCACACAGCCCCGCGTTCTCTGGTAGTCAGGAACTGACGGTGAGCACACAGCCCCGCGTTCCCTTGTAGTCAGGAGCTGACGGTGAGCACACAGCCCCGCGTTCCCTTGTAGTCAGGAGCTGACGGTGAGTACACACACACAGCCCCGCGTTCTCTGGTAGTCAGGCAGCTGATTGTGAGCACACAGCCCCGCGTTCTCTGGTAGTTGACACGTCCGGAGACTCCCGGGGTTCCCAGCCATTTGCACACTTCCAGCGAGCTCGGTGCGACGTGATCGCTGCTTCGAATCCAGCGCCCGGCACTGAAATAGCGGCTGTATAGAACGCTACTAATGATGTATTTGCAGCAACATTCAGACGGTTATGCATTCGACAATTGTATCTATTAGGAAATTCTGGCGTCGAATAAGAATTAATGGACATATATATATATGGGAGCTATTTATGTCGATTATTTCATATTGTGAAACAAGATGGGACTTGCCAAGGCCTGGCCACTGGAGTCGGCCCCACCCCTAGCTTTTCAGTCACTAGAGTCGTCCTTTACCCCAGCTTCTCAGCAATAGATCCAAGGATAGAGGTGGTTGAAAAACATAAAGGCATTGGATTTTGAGTGTCCGTGTCTATGAATATCTTGACGAACAACTATGCAAAACAAATTGTATTGTGCTGTATTTCATGATGTTGATCTGTGTCCATACAGTTCCTTCAAGACATTTTGTTAAACAGCTATTAAAACATATATTTTGTGGTATGCTCGATGAAAATGCACGAACGATGGTTGGTAGAAATATCAAGGGATAAATTGATGAACTAAGTGATAGCTGTAATAATCTTGCTACATTAAAATACATCCTTGCCTTGTATAGGTGCATAGGCACCTCATAGAAGCGTTACATACATAGGTGAAAACTGCACCCTATTCCGGTAATTCTGGTCTCCATGTTCGTAGATCACCGCTCTGCATGCGGCGCTCTGTGTATTCCCGTGTTGTACGTGTGCTCGAGTTCTTCCATGTCACATATCGCTGCGCAGGCCATGTAGTGTCGCCGCTCAAACATGTTCGGTCAGCCCTAAAGCCCAAATGACCAACCAGCTACTCTTTCATGACGAACAGTCAGCCCTAAAGCCCAACTGACCAACTAGGTACTCATTCATGCCGAAGGGCTTTGAGGAAGCTGAAATCTGGAACACGGAGGCGAGTGTGCATCAGAAACTTCACAGTTACGAAACAAACTTGTCACTCAGCGGGCTATCGACTCTCATTCAGCGTGTTGTTTGGATGTGGGTGCGGGTGGGTGTAGGTGCGGGTGCGAGTGCGGGTGGGTGTGGGTGGGTATGGATGGGTGTGGGTGGGTGTGGATCGGTGTGGGTGCGGATGCGGGTGCAGGTGCGGATGCGGGTGGGTGTGGGTGTGGGTGGGTGTGCGCGTGCGAGTTTGTGGGTGTGTGCATGTCTTTGTGAGTGGTCGATGACGGCACAGGTTGGGCTGAGTGAGAAAAAAGAACAGTTGATAATTTTGCGAGCCACCTGTTATTCCGACCTACTTCAGCAACCATATTTGCATGATTTGTACATATTGATGGTGCTGGTCAATCTGAATCTTGTGAGTCCGGTGAAAACAATGGTTGGTGTTTTGGTCGGCAGCGGAAGGTTTCGCAGAGCAAGCATCTCCAGAAGCGAGATAATTTTGTGGAACGAATTTTAACTTGTCTATTCTAATTCAAGCCAGCAAGCAATCGATGTTGTGAACTGATTTAGACACCGGTCGAAGTCCCCAGCCTCCTGACTAGGGGAGCCGGAGTTGCTGTGGCCCTTCCGATACTAATCGAGCCTCCTGACTGGGGAACTGAAGTTGGTGTGACTCTCGATCTGCTCCAGTCTCCTGGCTGGAGGAGCTGGAGTTGGTGTTCGGTCACTTCAAAGCCGATTTTCTGGTCTGATCCAGCATGTCAGAACCGGCGGTCCTGGTTCAGATCCTAATTATGATCATCCGGACTACACACTGGTCTGGTCTGGCCTCTGATATGACTTCCCTTGTTTTGTTCTGGTCCAACCGACTTTGACACGACTACGTAATACCCACAAAGCTGGTCTGAACCTTAGTCCGAATCCTGACCTGAGCCTCGGCCTGACGACCTCAGCTCACCTAGCCCTACCTAATCCGGACACCTAGGTTGCAGACCCGAGCCTTTACCGTCGTCGGAGCCGACCCCAGTCCGCAATCGTTGTCCTGCACCCCATCACGTCTGATCGTTGTCGCTACTCTTTCTAAACCCCCGTCCTGGAACTTGTCCCGCCCTAAGCCCCGTCCTTCGCCTTCTGATCCAGAGTCTGGCACGCCCTCTCCCCGCCTCCCAACGATGCCCATGCAGCCGGTCCGGTCAGCACCGGGAGCATTGTTTCTAGTTTACCTTTGACTCCTTGTCCCGCTGTGACTCAACCAGCTTTGACTCTGCTCCTCGATACTTTGAAGTCCGCTTATAGGTCTAGTCCTTACATTCTCGCGGTGGCTCCCTGGTTCTGCCGTGTTTGATTGTGGTTTCAGTGCTCCTGATCTGGTTCTTAGCTCCGCATTGCCTCTTGCCTGGCCGGCCGGTGAATCCATCTTCTCCGGGCCTGGGGAGGGGGTCTTCGAATCCCTTCCCTATTAACGTCTGGACTGCGTAAGCTAGGATAAAACGCAATGCGCCGTTGGGAAGCTCTAAGCATGTTCGACCTCGGAGCAATATTTGCATTTTAGCCGATAATCAGAACACGGGTGGAAAGCTTTATTGGTAATCCAGTGCAGATGAGAACTCATGTCACGGTTGATTTCTTCATTCTTTGGTTTATTAATATATGTTGCACATTAATCTATGTTATATATTGCGGACAACTTATAAAAGTGCGTGCTTGTTCCTGTAGCGTGGCATGCCGATCATCCACCGAAGTCGCTGTGGTTACCTGTGACAGCGCACCTTCCGTGTCATGTTGGCGCGCGCTACAGCCATCGACCTGACCGCAACACATCAAATTGTTTTGAAGGTGATTCGAATTTAGAAAATTACACGTTATTGCGCTCGTCGCTGCGGTCAACTGTTTGGGCTTGCCGAGTCAAACATATCCTCTGTCGTATTGTCGACAGCCACCATTGGCTTCCGTATAGATTATTGTTGAAAACCGGGTAAAAACGCCAAGGGTTGAGCGTCGCGACTCGGCGTGCCGCGCCGTGGTGAGGTGTGGCTGCGGCGGTCGATGCCCGCGCTGGCGGCCGGCAGGCCTTGTGCGCCTACCTGTGGCATGGCTGCACTAGGGTGTAGGCCGCATGCTCCCCTGCCCTGTGGCATGACTGCACCAGGGTGCAGGCCGCATGCTCCCCTGCCCTGTGGCATGGCTGCACTAGGGTGCAGGCCGCATGCTCCCCTGCCCTGTGGCATGGCTGCACTAGGGTGCAGGCCGCATGCTCCCCTGCCCTGTGGCATGGCTGCACTAGGGTGTAGGCCGCATGCTCCCCTGCCCTGTGGCATGACTGCACCAGGGTGCAGGCCGCATGCTCCTCTGCCCTGTGGCATGGCTGCACTAGGGTGTAGGCCGCATGCTCCTCTGCCCTGTGGCATGGCTGCACTAGGGTGTAGGCCGCATGCTCCCCTGTGGCATGGCTGCACCAGGGTGTAGGCCGCATGCTCCCCTGCCCTGTGGCATGGCTGCACTAGGGTGTAGGCCGCATGCTCCTCTGCCCTGTGGCATGGCTGCACTAGGGTGTAGGCCGCATGCTCCCCTGCCCTGTGGCATGGCTGCACTAGGGTGCAGGCCGCATGCTCCCCTGCCCTGTGGCATGGCTGCACTAGGGTGTAGGCCGCATGCTCCCCTGCCCTGTGGCATGGCTGCACTAGGGTGTAGGCCGCATGCTCCCCTGCCCTGTGGCATGGCTGCACCAGGGTGTAGGCCGCATGCTCCCCTGCCCTGTGGCATGGCTGCACTAGGGTGTAGGCAGCATGCTCCCCTGCCCTGTGGCATGGCTGCACTAGGGTGCAGGCCGCATGCTCCCCTGCCCTGTGGCATGGCTGCACTAGGGTGTAGGCCGCATGCTCCCCTGCCCTGTGGCATGGCTGCACTGGGGTGTAGGCCGCATGCTCCCCTGCCCTGTGGCATGGCTGCACTAGGGTGTAGGCAGCATGCTCCCCTGCCCTGTGGCATGGCTGCACTAGGGTGCAGGCCGCATGCTCCCCTGCCCTGTGGCATGGCTGCACTGGGTGTGGGCCGCATGCTCCCCTGCCCTGTGGCATGGCTGCACTAGGGTGTAGGCCGCATGCTCCCCTGCCCTGTGGCATGGCTGCACTAGGGTGTAGGCCGCATGCTCCCCTGCCCTGTGGCATGGCTGCACTAGGGTGTAGGCCGCATGCTCCCCTGCCCTGTGGCATGGCTGCACTGGGGTGTAGGCCGCATGCTCCCCTGCCCTGTGGCATGGCTGCACTAGGGTGCAGGCCGCATGCTCCCCTGCCCTGTGGCATGGCTGCACTGGGGTGTAGGCCGCATGCTCCCCTGCCCTGTGGCATGGCTGCACTAGGGTGCAGGCCGCATGCTCCCCTGCCCTGTGGCATGGCTGCACTGGGGTGTAGGCCGCATGCTCCCCTGCCCTGTGGCATGGCTGCACTAGGGTGTAGGCCGCATGCTCCCCTGCCCTGTGGCATGGCTGCACTAGGGTGTAGGCCGCATGATCCCCTGCCCTGTGGCATGGCTGCACTAGGATGTAGGCCGCATGCTCCCCTGCCGTCAGCGCAGAGTTATAACGTACCGAGTTATTGCCATCGCCGGTTGTTATTCATAGTGTTGTATTATTATCATGGCCATACGTTGCTCTTCTTACTAGTTGTCTTTCTTGATTTATTTGTGTCATTGCATGCTCTCACCTTATTCATCGTCGTTTGTTATCTTCCATTCGTCGCTTGTGTTGAGTGTCACAATGATGGTTGTTCGAAGCAGAACTATCGTATGCCGTCATTCAAGCCAACCTAGGGAACAGATTGTGGGTGGTATTTCTTTCCGTTTGAATCAAAGTCAATTTCGTTGCTCCTTCTCACCCTAACGACATACTGAGATGATTCCGAAGGAAAATGTATTTACTGCTGTCGGACGGCTGAAATTCTTGCTCGGGCGGTGCCCTTTTGACCGGCCAGAGTGATATGACCCTGAGCACTGTTCCCTCCACGGGCGCGGCTTTAGCACGATCACGTGTTGAATTGTGGCGCCGCCTGTCTCAGACGATGTTTACCAGCCGCGAAATGTCAACACGCTCGAGGCGCTCGCTTGGCGCCGTGACCGTCTGTTTTGCGACGTATAATTAAGAACAGTAAGCAACCAACACAAACGCACCCGCTGGACAAACGGTTGGACGCAGCATCGTTGCACGTCCGATCCGCACAGTAACAGGCGTGTCGCGATGGAGGGAAAATTGCGGTCTAAAGAGCAGTGTAATGTGAGATGGCGTTAAGCCTAATTATCGCAGAGATTGTCCAGGGTATAGTCTGACCACTTGACTCATACCGGTGTGGAAGGTGGCCCTCTCCAACCCAACATACAATGGCATAACTTACAACTTTTGTCTTGCATATTCCACTTTAGGTTTTCCCATGCGTTCCAATGATCCTCGAAGCGGGATCATTTGTAGGGGCAAATCGAGGTTTGGAGGAAGCAATGCGCTGTGATAGGCTAAATTAAGGCACTTAACAAATTCACTCTCTGGAGCTGCATGCTCTAAATGTTGTAAATTTCAATTCAATCATATTCTATGTAGAATCGTATAATAATGTCCGTCCCATATATATATATATATATATATATATATATATATATATATATATATATATATATATATATATATGGAGATATATCACACCATTTGATGCAGGTAATCTTTAGATATGACAAATGATACGCGCAAGAGGTATCCATGGTGTGGTAAGGCAAACAGACAAGCGTTTGTGTGTAGATAAAATTATCATCTTAGCAGTATCTTTACTTCTGATACTTCCAAAGCACAGATATGCTTAAGAAACCAGGCCCGGTAGTATGAATCCATTCCATTCAAAGTGTTCATCTTTAATATGTCGGGCTTAAACATGCAAAGAAGAGAACGCTTCTAAAGAGTTTCCTCAACAATTTTGTGTTCGTCATTGTTTTCGAACGTGCTCGCCTCTTGGTTAACAAATTAGCGTAGAAGTCATAACAGCAGTAGGGAACAGGAAGATGCTCCAACACATTTACAACTTGAAAATGAAATCGCATGTTCATGCGTGTCAGATGAACCTTTTTTGACCCATGTATTTCAAATTGTTCGTGAATATGTTAAAAATGTTAGAATATGTTTCTGATTTGGTTTGATATTACCTTTGTTCGACGTGTACGTTAAGGTTATTAAGCGTTGTCTCCACATGGCAGTGATGCACCAAAAGCTTTTCCGAACAATTCACCGAGGCAGAGGTGTACGCATACACAACATGTGAGTAAAAAAATACCAATGTCTTGTTTATTTTCTTTGATAATATTTGTTTCCAGATTGATGTGAGCTAGTCATTTTCTTGGCTGCTTATTTATCCATCGAAGTCAGCGGCTATTCTATGTTGAATCCTCAATAGGGGAGCATAACTGGCCAGATAGCTCCAGCGACCATGGCTAGCCTTTTCCATGTATGTAATCAGACTTGTACAGCCACAAGAAGGATCCCAACGACATAGTTCATCACGACTGATGCGCTGAAATCCTGACGAATGTATCTGCATCTGCTCCGTGTAGGTTGGTGGCAATATTTATTTGCCTTGCATAGCAGCCGAATTGAATCGTATGAGAAACTGATGACGCAGAATGACTAGATTTACTAGAACAGAAATTGAACTGAGCTTTCGCTCAGGACTGCAGTTCACTTTGAGCATTCATTTTCGTCGTCTTCCACGATTCCAGTTTGTTGATCTGTTGACGGTCTATGTCTAAAGTGAAATTGTTTAATCGTTTTTAAGTTGCGAAAGGCAGTCTTCTCGTGAATCCTCTTCTGATTCGTCACTGTGTGTTCAAGGCCTGTGTCTTCGAAGATATTGCAAGTATGGGTTCATCTTCGTATTTGTGTGAATTATCACGATATTTCCCCGATATGTACTCTACAGCTGTCTTTAATAATGTCCTCACACTGGGGCTTTAGCGGCGGGTATTGTTTGTATCTCCTGAACAAGAGGTCGCATTTATCATTTCCTATTCTCTTATTCATCATGATATTATGCGTCATTACTGTGGCTAGATATCCAGTGGATATGGTGTGGATGATTGGCATACATGAATGAAGGGATCGCATCTGCAATGGATCGTATAAGTAAATGACATAGCAGGGATTCAACCGTAAGCAGCCGAACCGCATTTTCAGCCAATTAGCGAGAAATCAAGGTGCAACACATCAGCGAAATGAACGTGTGAGATTCGCCCAGTATGTGTTGTTTTATTGGTAGCTCAAGCATAACAGCACAAAGCCCTGGGAGGAAAGTTGCTTTCAACTTCGCAAGAGTAAATATTTCAATGGGATCTGCTGCCCTCAGTCTCTCGGTACGTTCTGCCGGCGCTCTGAGTCAATAGAGTTTTGTTTTGCTTACAGCTGCTAGCCAAACAACTCATCCCTAGTGTAAGCAACGCCCGGCCTCTAAATTCGATTTCATTTGCTATGCGGAGGAGCCTAAATCTCCTGTATAAACACGGACATTTTTGTCCGGACCCATGCGCAGCAGACTCTGCAAACATGGCGTGTTTACCACCGCATCATGGTGAGAATTGCACGGAAGTATCTGAATAATACGAGCCAGTCTGCATACTTTATGGCATTGTGGCCACAGGCGCTCAAGCGCATACACATACCGACAGTTATGCAGACACACATGCATATATACGTACATGCATATGTGAATACATGGTGTGCATATGTACATTTGCATATACACATCCAGACACGCAAACATACACACATGTCCATACACATACACGCATATGTGTATACATGGTGTGCATACGTACATATGCATATACACATACACACCCAGGCACAGACACACAACACAAACTGACTAAGATACATGTATACGTATTTATATATATATATATATAAATATATATATATATATACACTATATATATATATATATATATATATATATATATATATATATATATATATATATATATATATATATACACACACACACATATATGTATGTATATATATATATATATGTGTGTGTATATGTGTGTGTGTGCACAGAAACACACACACACACACACATTTTCCACAAGTATGCACCTCAAACGTGCCGGCAGGCAGGCGTACCGTCGTGTTGGACCATATTTTAAGTAAAGGGACTGGACGCATACATTCTGTACCCGTTGATGGTCCCTTCTGCCTTCATTTTTCCTGAGCTCTAATTTTGATGCCATTTTTCTTTATTCATTGTTGTTTTCTTTTCTTCGTTGTTTGTCCAGGGACAAGGTACATACATTTTGTACCTGGGTTTCTTCTTCCTTCATTTTTTTCCAGGCTGTAATTTTTATTTCGATTTTTTTTTTTTTATTTTCTTTTCTTCGCTGTCTATCCATGGACAGACAGCGAAGAAAAGAAAACAAAAAAGAAGGAAAATCCGAATTAAAATTAGAGCTTAGAAAAACACGCAAAATATGTAAGTTTAGTACGGATAAATTTACCCATGAAGAATATAAAAACGTGAAAACGCCGAGGACGCTACACCAAACATTGCAAGATTTCCTATGTTGTTTGATTGGAGCCAGGCCATCAGGTAGGAACACGAAATCTGTAACAGAGAGGAGTTGTCGAAACCATGAATATAACTTGACTCCTTACTAGTATTCCCCTAGATTAATCTCAAAGCTAAGCTACCTCAATTGTTTAAATGCTCTCTCCTTGTCTCCACTACCTGTTGCTCTGACTCTGTGCTACCCGTGCTTGGTGGTGCTCCAGTCTGCTCAGAGCATGGCCTTCACGCAGGGGACGAGTGGTCTAGGAGTAAGTTGCTCGTCTTAATTGAAAGGTTGTGGGTTCGGGTCTCACCTGTCGCTACTCTTCGCCAGCGACCAATCGGCGTGAGAGATTGGCGACTCTCCATGACTCAACGGTCGATGTGTCGTAAAGCCAATAACCAACCAACCACCACCAGCCTTGATGCAGCAAACAATGACGAAATTTGGCAGTTCATGACGTAGCGAGCTTGGCGGTTTGGGCATTTCAAAATTGCTTCATGAGGATATTTAGCACCAGCTTTTCAGCGCTGTAATGATTAATTTGCTTCTCTTCAACTTATCTATTGGTTGGTTGTTGAATGGCCACCATTTTCTCGGCGACTTCGGTGAAAAGTACAGGCCATTGAAGATTAGGATATGTGGTCCTGGTGACTGAGCACATGGAAAGGGAAATGATGAATGCGGAAAAGACAATGTGTGCAAGTGAAATATGAGTTGCATTAGAGAGGAAAAAAGTGGAAGTGGCAAAAGAAGGGGCAGAGTGGGTAAGGCAAACGAATGAAAGCTTAAAGAAGACTGAAGAAAAAGGTGGGCAGCTGCAGCATAGGAAGAAGTAAATATAAAAAGGTACTGTGTAGATTCAAGGCAGAGGAAGAATCTTCGCTTCTTCTACGACTCATTCGAGTGCAAGGTCACATTGCGTTGCCAACATCGAACGTCAGTTCGTCGCGGGTGGACTCGGAAATCCTGCCATGCTGGGATTCGAACCCACCATGTTGCGATCAAGAGTCGAATTCCCTGCCGACTGAACTCCCGCATTTCGTATGGTGTAATTTGCTCTGATTATGCTCTGATTCAATTTGCTTTTGCTAGCATCCTATATGCCCCTGCCGTTTTCTGTTTTTAATTTTAGCTTTGCTGCTGTCTTGATATTGTGGCCCTGCTCTCTGCATTAGCTCTCCAGTACTCTCGGTATCATGGCTTTTCTCTCTGTCCCAGGTCTGCTTTTGTCCTGGTATTGTGGCCCCGCTCTCTGCCTCAGCTCTGCTGTTTTCTGTTACTGTGGCCTCGCCCTACTCCTCAACTCCGTTACTGTCCTGGTATGGTGGCCTCAACCTCTTCCTCAGCTCCGTTGCTGTCCTGGTACTGTGGCCTCGCCCTCTTCCTCAGCTCCGTTGCTGTCCTGGTATGGTGGCCTCGCCCTCTGCCCCAGCTCCGTTACTGCCCTGGTATGGTGACCTCGCCCTTTGTCCCAGCTCCGTTACTGTCCTGGTATGGTGGCCTCGCCCTCTTCCTCAGCTCCGTTGATGTCCTGGTATGGTGGCCTCGCCCTCTTCCTCAGCTCCGTTGATGTCCTGGTATGGTGGCCTCGCCCTCTGCCCCAGCTCCGTTACTGTCCTGGTATGGTGCCCTCGCCCTCTGCCCCAGCTCCGTCACTGTCCTGGTATGGTGCCCTCGCACTGTGCTCCAGCTCCGTTACTGTCCTGGTATGGTGGCCTCGCACTGTGCTCCAGCTCCGTTACTGTCTGGTGTGGCCTCGCCGTTGCTGTCCTGGTATGGTGGCCTCGCGTTACTGTGCTCCAGCTCCCGTTACTGTCCTGGTATGGTGGCCTCGCACTGTGCTCCAGCTCCGTTACTGTCCTGGTATGGTGCCCTCGCACTGTGCCCCAGCTCCGTTACTGTCCTGGTATGGTGGCCTCGCACTGTGCTCCAGCTCCGTTACTGTCCTGGTATGGTGCCCTCGCACTGTGCTCCAGCTCCGTTGCTGTCCTGGTATGGTGGCCTCGCCGCTGCTGTCCTGGTACGTGGCCTGCCGTTGCTGTCCTGGTATGTGGCCTCCGTTGCTGTCCTGGTACTGTGGCCTCGCCGCTGCTGTCCTGGTACTGTGGCCTGCCGCTGCTGTCCTGGTGCTGTGGCCTGCCGTTGCTGTCCTGGTGTTGTGGCCTCGCCGTGCTGCTGGTGCTTGGCCTGCCGTTGCTGTCCTGGTACTTGGCCTCGCCGCTGTGTCCTGGTACTGTGGCCTCGCCGTTGCTGTCCTGGTACTTGGCCTCGCCGTTGCTGTCCTGGTCAGTGGCCTCGCCGTTGCTGTCCTGGTGCTGTGGCCTCGCCGTTGCTGTCCTGGTCGGGCCTGTGTTGTGCTGGTACGTGGCCTCGCCGTTGCTGTCCTGGTCTTGGCCTGCCGCTGCTGTCCTGGTACTTGGCCTGCCGTTGGTGTCCTGGTACTGTGGCCTCGCCGTTGTGTCCTGGTCGTGGCCTGCCGTTGCTGTCCTGGTCGTGGCCTGCCGTTGCTGTCCTGGTACTGTGGCCTCGCCGTTGCTGTCCTGGTCAGTGGCCTCGCCGTTGTGTCCTGGTACTGTGGCCTCGCCGTTGCTGTCCTGGTACAGTGGCCTCGCCGTTGCTGTCCTGGTGTTGTGGCCTCGCCGTTGCTGTCCTGGTACTGTGGCCTCGCCGTTGCTGTCCTGGTACTGTGGCCTCGCCGTTGCTGTCCTGGTGCTGTGGCCTCGCCGTTGCTGCCTGGTGTTGTGGCCTCGCCGTTGCTCCTGGTGTTGTGGCCTCGCCGTTGCTGTCCTGGTACGTGGCCTCGCCGTTGCTGTCCTGGTGTTGTGGGGTTGTGTCGGTCTGTGGCTGCCGTTGCTGTCCTGGTGCTGTGGCCTCGCCGTTGCTGTCCTGGTCTGTGGCCTCGCCGTTGCTGTCCTGGTACAGTGGCCTCGCCGTTGCTGTCCTGGTGTTGTGGCCTCGCCGTTGCGTCCTGACTGTGGCCTCGCCGTTGCTGTCCTGGTGTGGTGGCCTCGCCGTTGCTGTCCACAGTGCCTCCGTTACTGTCCTGGTATGGTGCCCTCGCCTGTTGCTCCAGCTCCGTTACTGTCCTGGTATGGTGGCCTCGCACTGTGCTCCAGCTCCGTTACTGTCCTGGTATGGTGGCCTCGCCCTCTGCCCCAGATCTGTTGCTGTCCTGGTACTGTGGCCTCGTCGTTGCTGTCCTGGTACTGTGGCCTCGCCGTTGCTGTCCTGGTACTGTGGCCTCGCCGCTGCTGTCCTGGTACTGTGGCCTCGCCGTTGCTGTCCTGGTGCTGTGGCCTCGCCGTTGCTGTCCTGGTACTGTGGCCTCGCCGTTGCTGTCCTGGTGTTGTGGCCTCGCCGTTGCTGTCCTGGTACAGTGGCCTCGCCGTTGCTGTCCTGGTGCTGTGGCCTCGCCGTTGCTGTCCTGGTGTTGTGGCCTCGCCGTTGCTGTCCTGGTACTGTGGCCTCGCCGTTGCTGTCCTGGTGCTGTGGCCTCGCCGTTGCTGTCCTGGTACAGTGGCCCGCTGTGGCCTCGCCGTTGCTGTCCTGGTGTTGTGGCCTCGCCGTTGCTGTCCTGGTACGTGGCCCCCGTTGCCCCGCCGTTGCTGTCCTGGTACAGTGGCCTCGCCGTTGCTGTCCTGGTGCTGTGGCCTCGCCGTTGCTGTCCTGGTGTTGTGGCCTCGCCGTTGCTGTCCTGGCCCTGTGGCCTGCCGTTGCTTTTTTTTTTTCCTTTGTACAGTGGCCTCGCCGTTGCTGTCCTGGTGCTGTGGCCTCGCCGTTGCTGTCCTGGTACTATGGCTGCGGCAGCCAACATCGAGCGGTGCGTGCAGTCCGGCCCCTGAAACCACACGTTGTTTTGTACACACTATTGATAAAGTAAGCATAGCCGTGTTGACACAATTACAACGCGCAGACAACGAAAACAAAGCGCCCCTCGTGTGGTCAATCAATGTGGCATTCAGCTGGCGGCAGGGACGCCCGCTGCTGCACTCCCCCATTGTCTGCACCACCACCACAGTCTGTGTTGATGGCCGTTCTCAATGAGGCTGTGTGCTACCGTTTCAGCCAGCCTATAGTACGAAATTCGCATTGGTCAACGCAAGTAACGAGAAAGTGATGAGAAATTCCACTTTCTGGTGGTGAACTCTCGGATGGTTTGCCCAGGATGCATCGAGATTCTGCGCTGGTGGCCGGTCGACTGAAGCCGAGTAAAAAAAAACGATTGTGGTGCCTGGGTACAGCGCAATCTACTTGTGCAAATCATTGGCGTACGGAGGTTGCAGGTGCTAAGCAAGTTTGGAGTGCTCATGTAACGATGACTGGACAGAAGTTCCACCTGTAGTAAATCAGCATACTCCCATAATTTTGCAAGCGAGATCGTCTCATCGTGCCCAGGCGGCACTCGATCATCCTCGTGGAATTTCAAGTTTTTATCAGCACTTTGTGGAAAACCTGGGGCCGATATAGGTCAACGGCAGCAGTTCTAACACTACGGACTGAGACAGCAAACTTCTGTGAAAGACTTTCAGAAAATACCCCTGTTCTCATGTATGTTTAATGCTACTAGTCTGTACTTGATGTAAGCTTCGTAGTCCTCCAAATGACTTCTCAGATTACGGCGGACAGGTGTTGCAGCATTGTTCACAAGCATGAACGCCTTTGAACAAATAGTGGGACATTCTCTTTTAGGTACCAACTGATTGTATCGTGTTTTTATCGATGCAATGTAATGGTAATCTCAATGTTGAAGTGGCACTCCCGCCACTTCAGGACTTTCTACGTTCTGCCTTCGCGGTCTCGTGATTTGGTGCAAAAATTTGTTTCTTTGATCCTAAATGCCTTGCATAAGACTTGGGGGTGGACGGTCCGTAATATGACTGCGGAAATCACACGAAATCCCGTATTTTGGATCGTCTCGGAGTGCAGTTGATACGAGGACTGGCAATATCACGATTTCTCGAAGCGCATCATCGTTACGTCCTTATGGTGTCCTTCCCACCATCGCAAGTCGCACCAACTCGTTTTTTTCTCAAGGCAGCGAAGGCAGCGATGTGGGAATATAGCACGAACAGCATCTGTGAATGAAAACAAGTGCAAAGGTTATGGCCAAGTGGGAAACTATTGTGACCTTTAGCACTTCCTTGGTTGCGCTACTGATAGCAAGCCGACCGAACAGCTTTGGGTGTCCCCGCCCAGTTTCGCCTGCAGCGATCCTAAGCTCAGGTATGCTGTTCTGTCGTGACTAGATGTCTGGCGGTGCAGCGCGAAGAATGCAACGCCTGGGGCTTTTCTGTGCTGTGAGCTTCGGAAAACCCAAGCAGTTGGCATGACACTCAGATTAGCACACCCCTATCTTCTTGCCGTATTGAAAGCACCGACAAAGTCAGTCGCAAATGCTAGAACAGCCCTTGACCGCTGTGTAGATTTCAGGACAGTTCTTGGACATTCATTTGATGTCCGACCAGTCCCTGGTCACTCAGTTGATGTCAGACCAGCCCCTGGCCACCCCATAGATGTCGGACTAGCCTCTGAAACAACTCCGTAGATGTTACATCAACCCTTGACCGCTCTCAGGATGTTAGGCAAGCTCCTGACTGTTATGTTGATGTCAGACCAGCCCCACTAACCACTCCGCACCATCAGCCTACTCAGAGAGAAAGCGGCCAGGCCTCCTTTTGAGCGTGCGGTGCAAACACATTCTTCTATGCCCCGCTTTATTTAGATTACCCAAATTCATTCAATTACCAAATTTAGAAACAAAGAGGAAAAACTACTTCTGTTCAGAAGGGTGTGAAGGCAATTAGACCGGCATTGTTTACACCAAGAAAAGAGGTAATTTAATAACTGACTCATTTAAACTCGTGTCTGCAGTGGAGAGAAGGGAAAGGGAGAGCTACGCTGTTCTTCACGCGACTGTTCTTTGAATAACACGCTGATGGCGATCAGTTAGCCGAATGTTAACCCAGTCCGCACAAATGCATTGAATTGGGACATCATCAATTCCTCTTCGCAGGAGCATTTCCGGCATTTGGCGTCATTAGCATCATCAAATATTTGTTCCAGTATTAACACAATATATTTCTTCCCTTCAGGGACAGAGGTGGAGCCAGAGAAGCATGAGCTTAAATCAAGCTCATACTACTCTGCTGGTTTCTTCCCTCTACGGCCAGTAGAGCTGCATAGATCATGAACTATATTTGTTCCATTAAAACTATATTGTTCGAACTCGTTGTTTACATTGCGTAACATCTTTAGGAGCAAGCACAGCAAAATAATGGATTCACACGGTGGCTGAAAACGCACGGATGCAAGTTGACGCATGATCGGTTCCATTCAATCCTTTCCGCCAGCTAAAACCTATTGAACGAATTTTAACTGAAAAGATCATGCCATATAATTTAGGCTGTGGCGCTGTTTGTGTATGTACAAAAGGTCCACAATAAGAAGGTCGGGGGCCGAATTAGTCTTGTCCAGTTGCAATTCGGTCTTCGACCGCCGTATTATGGAGTCTGCACATACATAAACAATGCCCCAGCCTAAAGTATATGCCATCATCCTTTCTGTTAAGAATCGTACAATAGGCTTAAACTGGCGGGAGGGCTGATAAATGAAGCCGATAGTGCGCCGTCTTGCATCCGTGTTTTCTTCCACTGTATGCATGTGTAACTCTGTGTTTTTGCATCGCCATTGTTTTATTGTTTTGCTCTTGAAGATGTTACGCAACGTAACGAAACGTTGAGTTGGAACGATACGGTCCCAATGGAGATCTCATGATCTATGTAGCTTTATTGGCCATCAAGTTCATCCTGCATCTATATATATATATATATATATATATATATATATATATATATATATATATATATATATATATATATATATATATATATATATATATATATATATATATATATATATATATATATATATATATATATATATATATATATATATATATATATATATATATATATATATATATATATATATACATACATGCATGTCCGTACACACGATACTATCTATGTGATCCATTCCCTACCTGCCCCCGCCTCGAGTCCGGGATGGTGCTAGAAGAGTATGCAATGTAGGTCTGTTCAGTACGAGGTTCTGGTTACAATAATCGCAGTGGGTCATTTCCATGACATGAATGCCATAAGGCGTGACGTCATGCCACAAATTGAGTTCTTATTTGTGAGTCAACAATACCAACCTGAAATCGTCATGTGTTAACACAAACTATCCTCTGAGGACCGCTCGCTTGCCACACTTCTGGTTGTGTTTTGGTCGTTAACGAGTGTAGAATTGCTAGCATTATGGCTGGAGCAACAATTCTTACATATACCAACAACCGTTTCTGTCTCCGTCTCTGTCTCTGTCTCCGTGTCTCTGTCTCCGTGTCTCTGTCTCCGTGTCTCTGTCTCCGTGCCTCTGTCTCCGTGTCGCTGTCTCCGTATCTCTGTCTCCGTGTCTCTGTCTCTGTCCCTGTCTCTGACTCTGTTTCTGTCGTACTCGTGTGTTCTGGTCACATGCGATTTATCATGTGCTCTGAGCTTAGAAATTACGCACGTACGTAAGGCACGCAAGTAAAGCTAACTGTGTGTGACTGTTCCAGGTAGCATTTGACACCGGGAACATCACGTTCTCAGGAGATATGCTCTTGAGTTTTGAATGTACTTGGCCATCTTGCCGAGTCAAGTTTAATTTTTATCGAGTATCAGCGCACCGGTTTTCACAATCATATTTCCTTTCCACCAGTTCCCTTTCCCAGTTTCTAGCTTTGAAACCAGAAGCGTCTTTTTATTTCCAGCTCTCGATCCAATCTTCAATCTTTCCAATGTGACAATATTTCGCCATCCTACAATAAAAATTTGCACCATTGATGTCAAATGGCTTCCCCTGATTGCTGTAAAACGCCACCAGGACTCTGGAGAGGGTTTAGTATACTTTATGGGATTAAGACGAAGTTTGCTAGTCCCCGGGGGCATATCGACGGGCGCCGAAGAACTCGCCGGTTACAGTTGACGATGTCCAAACTGTTGTGGGGTCATAATATTGTCCTCTTCGGGTAACCGGCGGCGAATTTATTGAAGATGAGCCTCCTTCCAGAAGAATACTAAACCCGCTCGCTCGCCGTGGCCAAGAACGCCGCCGAGCGCCACGCTGTCTCCGACCGTCGGCGGCGACTGTCGACAGAGACAGTGCCGGCGGCCGTTTCCGGCTTGGATGCTGGCTGACCGCAATGGCAGCCGAGCGAGTCCGATTTGTCAATTGTTGGTGGACGTGTGGGCCGGCGTCCTTCTGGCGGTGTGATGTGGGCCGGTGTGATGTGGTGCCGGTGTATCGTGGTGCCGGTGTAACGTGGTGCCGGTGTGACGTGGTGCTGGTGTGACGTGGTGCCGGTGTGACGTGGTGTTAGTGTGACGTGGTGTCGGTGTAACGTGGTGCCGGTGTGACGTGGTGTTGGTGTGACGTGGTGCCGGTGTGACGTGGTGTTGGTGTGACGTGGTGTCGGTGTAACGTGGTGCCGGTGTGACGTGGTGCCGGTGTGACGTGGTGTTGGTGTGACGTGGTGTTAGTGTGACGTGGTGTCGGTGTGACGTGGTGCCGGGGTGACGTGGTGCTGGTGTGACGTGGTGCTGGTGTGACGTGGTGTCGGTGTGACGTGGTGTCGGTGTGACGTGGTGTCGGTGTGACGTGGTGCTCGTGTGACGTGGTGCTGGTGTGACGTGGTGTCGGTGTGACGAGGTGCTGGTGTGACGTGGTACCGGTGTGACGTGGTGCCGGTGCAGACGGCCTCACAGGCTGCCGCGCCAATGGATCGTTGGCTAATACTGCCGACCGCCAAGACCCGGCACGTCTGGTCATATCTGGTCTGGTCTGGTCATATCTGGTCATATCTGGTCGGCTGGGCAGGTGTTGTGTGGTTTATAGGACAGACCATGTCTGGTTTACGGGGGAAGTGTTGTGTAATCTGTGGAATAATATACATGTCTGGTCTGCGGGGCAAGACTTGTGTGGTTAGTGGGACAGATCATATCTGGTCTGCGGGGCAGGTCGTGTGCGGTCTGTTGGACAGACCGCATTATGGTCTGCTGGACAGATATCTGATCTGCCAGATCGGCAGTCCTGTGCGTGCGTGACTTGTCTTTTGGATCTCTGTGTTCTAGGCGGTATCTGTCTGGTCGAATTATTTCAATCAGTAAATTGTGATTTCTGTTTTGCGGATCTTCTGTTCATTCATTGAGGCTGCTTGCAAATTGAAAGGGGATGCGAGGAAAGAAAAATAAACAAGTATTAACATGTGGACTACATCTACCGGCTTCGGAATGGCAGCATAAATGTGCAACCGAACGTCAATTAGATAGTATGAATAAGCAAATCACAAGTTACTCCGAACAAACTGTCCTGCGGGAAACTTTTTTAATCGGACGGCCAGTCGAGGATGAAAATCACCCGGTTAAGAACACCCGGTCAACAACCAACGTATCTATGTCAATGAAAGAAGCTTGATATGTATGCTTAATAAGCTAATAAATAAGTAGCCGTGGTCAGATCGCACATCATCCGTTTTGGGCGCTGTATGACCAACGCAGTCGATGCGCCCGTAAGCCAAAATAACCAATCAACATCATCCGTTTCACCTGCTTGTGATGATTGGTAACTTCAAGACACTGGTAACAGCATTATCTCATCTACGTGGTGCAATGAGTGGACGCAATGGAACGTGCTGTTCTTTTCCTAGAGCTGTCTTAAGCATGCAACGTGTTCTTTAATTTAGAAATGCGATGACTCACCGATGTTAATGGCAAACAATATTGTGTCAAAATTTCCTGGTTGGCATTCAATGCATTCTCCCATTACATCATTTTACCAGTATTTAACGCTCCGTCGACATGTTTCTTCAGCATCGCTGAGGTATATTGTTTAGAGACTCATAGTATGCGTACTGCCAACATATATACGCAGGAATTTGTTCCGTTTGGCCTTTAGCATGTTGTGGTGGTTTGTCGTTGTTTACGCATACTGTGGACATCGTGTAAAATAACACAATTCCGTTCACGCTGTTGTCTGAATAGTGTGGTCCAACTGATCTGTACTTCCCCCTTCGCTAATTAAGGTTTGGCGAATAATGCAGCTAGCACGCTTAGCCCATGATTCCGACAACTGAGTGGAATAAGTTGTCGGTATCTGGACAACATCTAATCTTATTGGTGCAGCCGGCGCTTACAAAGGATGGTAGTCCAACTACCACCACTTCTCAAGAAGTAACATACGTTGCGAAGATTTCGAAGTGCTGGACAGGTTGTTGTTTGCTGCGTGGGCTTATCGGCTCTTTGGCCAGTCTTTAATCATTCGCGCCCATTGGGGAAGGTTATTCGAACCGCCGTTGGAAAACCATTCTTTGACAGAGGCTTCGTGTTCAGGTGATCTGTTATATAGGTGCGAACTGATCATTGTTTGCGTTCTTTTCTCGAATGCTATGCTATCGGTAATTAAATCCGATATTATATTTATTATCCATATTTAAGAGTCAGTGGAGAAAGATACACCGTCCAAGCCACTTCAAACATATCGAAGCCTTCCTTCGACATTGAATGACATTTTGTCGTGATGGAATTCTGAGCTGAAAACAAATTTCGAAGCGAAGAGGTTCACTAGGCTTCCACAGCCATCTGGTGTATTGCTGGCAGATTTGTGTTGGGTTTGCCTCAGGTGTTTCCCTCACCTTTTCACTTCCGTCAGTGTTAGTGGAAGTCGGCATAGAAAATCTGAACAATGAGATTAAATGTAATAGTCGGGCGAGGTTATGTCGACTTGGATTCTGGTCAGACCCCGACACTTATCACGTCAGTTTTGAGTGGTTTATAATGAGGCGATCGGAACTGACGGTTGGGGAAGCTTTACGTTCTATCATGCACTGTTCAAAGCATCGTACTAATTGTCGACACTGTCGATTTCTACATCGCAGAACGGTGCCACTCTTCATTAACCAGACATGTTGTAACTTGTAAATATTAACGTAGTTCTCCCATTCATGTATAGGAAACAACGCGCATCTCTAGCTCGCTCTATTCATTACTTTAGGAAGGAAACAAGTGAGAACTCGCTCTCTGTTTTACTCTCGGAAGGAGACAAGTCCAAACAGCCCAGATTTCCATTAATCTCATCCTTGGTAAATGGCAGTAAGTGCGAAACAACGCACCCATGAAATATCAATTTTTCTTCTTCAATGCCTTTTTATGTGTCGCTTTTCAGTGTGTTTTAAGTGAGCATGTTTGATCCGGTGTCTATGTTTGCCCGGATCATGTTTGTCAAGTGCCTATGTATATATTTCATGAAGTATGCTAAGGTAATTGTATTTGACCAGCGATCGTTAAGGTTAGATTTGAAATCCACATCGGAAATTACCTCATCATTCTTTAACTTGACTACGAATGGGCACATTTGTCTCTGCAATCACAATTACCGCTTTATGAGACTGATTAGATCACTACAACCTGTATTCAGGCGACACTAAAATCCAGTGTAACTACACAAACCATTGCTCCCTGTGCATTCAGCCGAACCTGCTTCTGACGGCCTGTCATCTTCCAATACTCTAGGTAAAGGCATGTGAATGCAATTTATCTGGGCAATCAACCCACGCTCTTCCTAACAAGGTTTAAATTGTAGACATTACTGAATTTTCGTGGAACTAACATACATTGAACTCGTTTCACCGCGACAACCTTCAATCTTTACCTTAAAGAGCCAGAAGCGCCAAATGAGCTTTTTTGCAGTTGATGGCGGTCAGTCAATAATGCAGGGTGTCCAGTGTCCGGGCATCGATCTCGCAGTGCAGCACCTGATCTTTCTAGCAACCAGCGGAAATTAGCGCGCCGAAGCCTTGCCGACGGTAGCTACTTCGGCACGGTGACGTTTGGTGCGCGTCAGTGACCTGGCCGGCCGGCTGGTACGTCACGGTAGTCGTGCCGGTCACCTCACAGGCGGCCTGCGAGATCAGCTGGGCCGTATCGCCGGGCTGGGCCGGTCGGGAGTGCTTGGCTTGGCTCGGTCCGTGCGTCCCCAACAGGCTGGTTGGCGACGGTTTTGTCACTGACGGGGTGATCTTGCTCAGTCACCCACAATATGACGACAGGTTGCGCTATGGGCACAACATTGCCGAGGTAGACGGTTCGCCCTAAAGCACCACCAGCACCACCTCCAACACTACCGCCACCGCCACCACCACGCGTGGAGAGACTCACTGACTGACGGAGCATGGGGTGAAGTGCCGCTGGCCGGCTGGAAACTCAATGACTGACCGGAGTATGGGGTGAGGTGTCGCTGGCCGACTGTAGACTCAATGACTGACCGGAGTATGGGGTGAGGTGTCGCTGGCCGACTGTAGACTCAATGACTGACCAGAGTATGGTGTGAGGTGTCGCTAGCCGACTGTAGACTAACTGACTGACTGGAGTATGAGGTGAGGTGTCGCTGGCCGACTGTAGACTAACTGACTGGAGTATGGGGTGAGGTGTCGCTGGCCGACTGTAGACTAACTGACTGGAGTATGAGGTGAGGTGTCGCTGGCCGACTGTAGACTAACTGACTGGAGTATGGTGTGAGGTGTCGCTGGCCGACTGTAGACTAACTGACTGACCGGAGTATGAGGTGAGGTGTCGCTGGCCGACTGTAGACTAACTGACTGGAGTATGGGGTGGGGGAGGTGCCGCTGGCCGACTGTAGACTAACTGACTGGAGTATGAGGTGAGGTGTCGCTGGCAGACTGTAGACTAACTAACTGACTGGAGTATGAGGTGAGGTGTCGCTGGCCGACTGTAGACTAACTGACTGGAGTATGAGGTGAGGTGTCGCTGGCCGACTGTAGACTAACTGACTGGAGTATGGTGTGAGGTGTCGCTGCCAGACTGTAGACTAACTAACTGACTGGAGTATGGTGTGAGGTGTCGCTGCCAGACTGTAGACTAACTAACTGACTGGAGTATGAGGTGAGGTGTCGCTGGCCGACTGTAGACTAACTGACTGACCGGAGTATGAGGTGAGGTGTCGCTGGCCGACTGTAGACTAACTGACTGGAGTATGAGGTGAGGTGCCGCTGGCCGACTGTAGACTAACTGACTGACCGGAGTATGAGGTGAGGTGTCATTGGCAGACTGTAGACTCAAGGACTGATCGGAGTATGAGCTGGGGTGCCGCTGGCAGACTGGAGACTCACGTAGAGACTCATTAACCGGCCGGACTGCGGGGTGAGATGTCGCTGGCGGATCGAGATGGAATAGGGAATCTAACCGGCAGGTTAATAAATATATACAGATATCGATGATGACGTAGAAAACAGTTGACACATAACGGTCAATGAAATTGAAATGATAGTGGGTCCTTTCGTACGTACTGTTGAAACCATAATTGTTTATCATTGGATCAGGGAAGGGTGCAAAGATTGACCAATACTAGCTATAGCAACACTTGGCTGTGTGGTGCCGAAGTCCCATCTTGGGCTATTTGAGAGAATGAAATGCCAGTCGATGAGAATATTCTCAATTGTTGTCTCATTGGATATTCTCAATATTCTCATTGGCTATCTCAGGAAGATAGCCAATGGAGCTATCTTCCTTAAATATATTTTAGCAATCGTCAACACGATTATTGTGAATTAGCGAAGCACTATGATAAGAACGAAGAATGGAATCGTTCTCCTAAGCATGCTAATCCCATACCGGCGCTGGAGATTTTCGTCCGTCCTCAACCTGGAGTTTGCCACTTCCCACGTCCAAACCACCTGGGTTGTGAAACTGCGAAATTTCCAGACTATCTTCTCATGCATCCTGTCAAATGCAAAAGGCCATACACGTATCAGGAATACCTCCAACGTGAGATTTAGGAACTCGTTTTGTATTATCCATAGCTGTTATATTTGTATTGGTGTTGCCGTTTCTGTCGAACTCAAGTTACGCATTGACATATTTTGTATTTTGTGGGCCGAGAAGGTAGCATTCGATAGGTGGCTATTTGCTTCACCCTCAAGCACCCTGTCTGTACTTAGTGGTATGCTGCTTCAGAAAACTGTTGCTCATCTCGAGAACTAACAATTGGTAATTGTGTAACACAAGTATATTAACACGAATTAATGTCACCATGCAACCATGATCAGGAACTCTCAACTGGGATTTTCTTTATGCCTTAAAGATGGGGGAAGGACATCCGCTGAAGCGTCAAAGTTGCAGCGTGGAAACACCCGATTTGTTACTACTTGAACAGTGCATTGAATAAACTGAAGTCCTACATAATTGTGATCAGTTACGGTTCTAGCGAACACTCCTTTCGATGTGCGTAACATGCACAATGTTCAAACATTTCAGGATGCAATGTAAAGTGTGCACTGTGCACTGGACTGTGCGTGCATGCACCCAGCCCTGAAATGCATGGCATATTTCCACCATATCCCACACCAACCTTAGCTTGAGGGTCTGACTTCACCACTGAAAGCGTTCAGCATTTATGGACATGTTGATATCGTTAGCCGACCACCTGGTGGTCTATTAGAGATTTGGGTGGCATTCAAAATGGGGAACATATGTCACCAATTTGCTCGTCCCTATGTCTGCTTCTATCATATTCTGTGACGGATGGCGGGAGTAGAACATGCACCAAGAGCAAGTCGAATGGTTCATGACGACGCTATATGACCCAGCGGTTGTGTGCGTCGTAAAAGAACCCAAGGTTCTTCTCCTTTTTCGTATGGTTCATGTATGTTAGATGGTGTTCCTTTAGAGAATAGTGTCCCGAAACCCGCACATTTCAGTTTCCTCCACAACAGTTAGCGCATCCCGTTCCTCTTTCCGCATTTATAAGTCGACATTCAATAAAAGAGTGATAGCATTGGTCCCGTATTTAAATCTTCGTAAGAGGAAGTCGGGCGATTGTTTTTCTACGCATAAGCGGTCCGCGAAGGGCATACACCTGACCGCCCTTCTTCGTCTTTACTAGCTCAATCCCGGCACTCACTTCCACGTTTTCTCATGCCTAAGAGACAGAATGGATCTTTAGGAACAAAAGAAATGTCGGAATGCATGCCGGAAGAAAGCTCAATGAAATTTTGTGTGAGAAAGGAATATCTTAATGTTCTCATTTCGGCACTCCGTAGCCAGCCAACGCTAATTCTTATTTCAAAGATGTAGCAGGTAGATGCTATCATCAGAATTCGCTTACACTATCTTGCGAGGGGATCAAATGGCGAGGTTTCGAGAAATCAGGGGAGTATCCTCCTGCAGGGATATGATCAAAGTATCCGCACAGGATCACGATCTCGTTTGGCACGATCTCGATCGACGGCGATCGCTATATCGCGCCGGAAGTATCCAAGAACAACTTGGAGGCTTGCATCAGAATCTGCGTTTCGTGCACTTCGATGTTGAGTACATCAATCACTGCTTTGATATCAACGAGTGGCACGTTCTCTAATTGTTTGAAATAGTCGGTGATTAAATATCACATACGATCGATTAGACTTTCGACGATGACAATCAAATCGTTGCACATATGGCAGGCAGAGGTGGATGCGTTGCCCTGCTGCTGTGGGTTTATCTGACCCATGCCTGCCTGCTCAGTGTGTCGACTGTTGACGGTTACTTATCGCGCTGGTCCGTTGTGTGCGAATCTATTCGCCGCCTGCAGCCTTTGTCCGTCTTAAAAGTCGCATTTGATATGTTCAAAATATGTATATGTTGCCATATAAATATTCACCAAGCACATTGACCCCAAAACTTCGCTTCGCCATGATGTTCGTTGTGGCAACCAACGGCATGTAACACACGATGATGTTAGTTATCTCTACCACTCGTATGCTGCAACACTCCATATTATCCTTAGGCAAAGCATCCACATTGGCACGACTTAGTGATTCAATAGAAATGCGGTGGGTGCTTTCTTAGAATCACATTTTAAAGTTTTCTCTTGGTATTCGATTGGGCACTGCATGATCATCGCAGTCGATACGCCCTTAAGCCCAAATAACCAACCAATCTTGATATGCGATCCTCACTTATCACTGTTTTCTCTTTCCCTTTGCACCTATCTGGTGGTTGCTCTATTTGTAGCAATTTTTAGGCTTACATTTGGGCATGCAAAATTATCCCGAGGAAGACGTCTCTGGTGGTATGATTTCAGCCTGTCGAAACCATAAAGATAACATCACGTTTTTCAAGAAAACAGCAAATTTCACCTGATCATGAACACAGAAACAAACGGGGAACTCGTGGATAACAGTTCGGTAGAATCGGTGGATGGATGTGGATGTGTGTCGGCAGTATTGGCTGGCTGTGACGCTGCTACGTCACACTCTGGCCTTTCGGTGTGACAACGTCGCAGGACCACGTGGTTTGACGTCACTCGTGACCCGACCCGGGGTCAGTGGGTCCGACCCGAGGCCAGTGGCGGCAGGTGTCTTTCAGGCTCGCCATCAGATCAAAGTGACACCTTGCGTGACACCAGCTGGTATCAGGCTCGCCATCATCAGCGCTCCATTCTTACAAAAGGGGGTGCTGGTACCCGATCATGTTGGTTGTATATGGTGTAACCAATAGGGCACGCACCTACCCCGGAGGTCAGATTAATTTCAGCATATGCGACCATATGCGAGATAATGACATATTTTGTCACGAAAGCAATGTAAGTGAGGGCCGCAAGTTATCCTACAGATGATCTAGAGCCTTTCAATGCAAGCCATTTTCATTGAAATTATCTGAACTGTGCAACGTGTGGCTTTTATACCACAACGCAAATGCAGTATGCACTTGGAAATTAAGTCATTGCAAGGATAATCCTGCTATGCATCTCCTGCTATGAACCAATCACGCTCCTGCTGGGGTGATTCTGCTCAGGTCGGATATAGTCGTTGCTTAATTCTGAGGTTGGAAATGGGAGAATCGAACAAGGGTGAAAATATCCTTCCACAGATATGTACCTTGTTGCTTTCTCTCAGAGTACAGATTATTTTTAGAATTGGGTTGATGTCGTGAGTGTTCCTGCATGTGTCCGAAATCGCTACCCGTTTTTTCTTGTCAGCTGGGCGGGTGCAAAGAACTATCATAATGAAGTTCACAGTTTGCGCAAAATATGACAGAACAGTGCAGAATTGGTCGTAAGTCCGCCGGTGTAGAATTGAGCGAGCAGGATGCATGTGTGTGTTTATATGTTTTTTTTTGTGTCAGTGAAAAGCAGTGTAAGATACAGAAGCATGCACTGAATCGTGTTATGCCTTGGTGTGCATACACGCAAGTTTCTTAAGATTAAGTAATATTTTAGGGTACTGAACGCACTATTCAGCTGCTGGGTGTCTGAATAGAACGTGGTCATTTTCTTAAACAGTAGGGTGGATGTATAGCGCTTCCAGTGCGGAGTTGGTGAATAGGAAGGCATGGAGAGAGTCTCTGCATATATAATAACGAGGCTGGCCACGAGTGGGTAATGCTGCCGGATTGAAAGTATGTCGATGCAATCTATAGCAAAGTACCTGCATCATGGAAATGTCTGAAAGCAACAGTAGATCATGAGGAAATATAACGGTCGGGAAGTGGCACGATTTGTGCAGCCTCACTGATGACAATGCCGGCACTGGTGCCTGGCAATGCCTCACTGATGGCAATATTTCACTGATGGCAATATTTCACTGATGCCTGGCAATATCTCACAGATGGCAATGCCTCACTGATGCCTGGCAATATCTCACTGATGACAATGCCGGCACTGATGCCTGGCAATGCCTCACTGATGGCAATGTTTCACTGATGACAATGCCGGCACTGATGCCTGGCAATACCTCACTGATGGAAATGTTTCACTGATGGCAATGCCGGCACTGATGCCTGGCAATATCTCGCTGATGGCAATGTCTCACTGATGACAGTGCCAGTACTGATGCCTGGTAATTCCTCACTGATGATAATTCCTCATTGATGGCAATGCCCACTGATGTCAATTCCTCATTGATGATAATTCCTCACTGATGGGGATGCCGGCATTGCTGCCTGGTAATTGCTCACTGATTGCAATGCTGGGACTGATGCCCGGCAATGACCACTGATGATAATTCCTCATTGATAATTCCTCATTGATGACAATTCCTCATTGATGACAACTCCTCATTGATGACAATTCCTGACTGATGAAAATTCCTCATTGATGGCAATGTCTCACTGATAGCAATTCCTCATTGATGGCAGCTCCTCACTGATGGCGATGCTGGCACTGATGCCTAGTAGTGGCTCCCTGATGGCAATTCCTCAATGATGACTATACCTCACTGACGGCAATTCCTCATTGATGGTAATTCCTCACTGATGGAATTGCCGGCGTTCCTTGCATCTGTGCGTTTTTTTCTTTGGGAATAATTTTAGAACCCACAAGGTCATCGTTGCTCGACGAAACATCTTAAACACAAAGTTGAATAAAAAGAGACCGGATCACGCACGCCGCCGGCACGCCGATCAGAATAGCCCTGCTGTCGAGGGGAGAGAGCTGAGCTGTGGTGCACCGTCGGACGCAAGTGCAGCCGATGCCCGGTCGGCCCGCGAATTGCTGCCGTCGAGTCGCCCCTCCCTCAGTGGGTGGTGACCCACCCCTCGCAGAAGACGCGCGGCGGCGGCGTGACCCAGCATTGGATGCGCCGCATCTGCGACAAACAGCTCGGGTCGCGCCGGCGCCCATTGGTTGACACAGTGCCGTGCGGGCTCCCATTGGTCGGCGCGGCCGCCAACACAATAGGTCGCGCGATCCACGCAAATACGCCCGGGGCGCGCCACTTGGCTGTCGGTGTGTCAGTCGTCGACGTCGACGCGTCGGAGGGAGCGTGCCGGCCGGTTCCGATGCCGCCCATGTCCCGGCGCTCTCGGCCGTCCAGTATAAGGTACGTGTCGCTGCGCGCCGCCAGTCGCTCTCGTGGCGCCAGTCGCTCTCGTGCCGCCAGTCGCTCTCGTGCCGCCAGTCGCTCTCGTAGCGCCAGTCGCTCTCGTGGCACCAGTCGCTCTCGTGGTACCAGTCGCTCTCGTGCCGCCAGTCGCTCTCGTAGCACCAGTTGTTCTCGTGGCACCAGTTTCCACCTATCGAAGGGTAGAGGTGGCGTGCTTTGAGATTCATTGGTGTTTTTGTTTGTTTGTTTCCATTTTGCTGCATGTCGAGTTTATTGTAATACGCGGTTCTTTTGGTGTGCGGTTGCTTTGGCAAGACCGTCCTGAATGTAATCAGATCTTGCACCATTGTTGATGTGAACATTACAGGACGTGATGCTCCTTTGAGAGCTATTGCTGCTGCATGCAGCCAAGCGTATGAATGCTTTTCGGTAGCACATGCTATACAAAATCGTGCTTCGTTATATTATCTAACACCTATAAGCTGCGATATTTTATGCCATCTCGCATTTATTCATGGTATATCGTGCTAGGAGGAGCCAGTCTTGAGTTCAGTAAGTTATATTTCTCAACATATATATTCACATAGTTTTTCACAAATGTAGTTGCTTTGTAGTATTGTCAAACTTGTAACAACAAAAATAGAATACAGTAATCATTTATTCATCAATATTGATGGTCATAATACCTTACGTGACACCAGCTGGTATCTAGCGATCTGACACCATCTAGTGCTGCGTGTCGCTAACTGTATGTTGGTACTGACGTAGCTAAAGTGTTCAAATTTCAATGTCATTGACAAGCCTGACATATACCACGAATATAAAACGCGTTGAATGTGTACTAGATATACTTGAAAACTTCAATTAACAGCGATATGTGTTCTCCTTTTAAATATAACGATAATTATTGGACAACACTGCGAGCTTTTTTCCACTTGAATGCTTTCACGATACGAGTGCTGTTTTTTTTTTCAGTGGAGTGCCATCACGACTCAAGTGCTACTCCATCGAAATCGCTTGCTATAATTTTTCCGATTATTTTCTTTACAGGAGCATGATTCAGATGTCACCAACATGCGTATTGTAGTAGAAGGGGAAATACTGAGGTTGTCATCAAGGAAGTATCCATACTATAATTTGATCGTGATTGAGGACGGAATTAACACGCACCGTCGGGGGGGGGGTTATGCCCTCTATGGTTTTTCAGCCATAACGGGAAAACAGGGAATGGCAACGCCTTAAGACTTTCAGTACCTTTTCCTTAATAACTTTTGCGTTTGAAGCAAACATTAGAATGTCATATATTGTAAGCTTATTGACCTAGCTCTGACCAAAGAGGATTCACACCAAAAATGTTTGGGGATCGATAGCACATACACATGAAGAGACATCGAAATGAAAATTGCTTGGTGAGTGCAATTTGGCACAATCATCAAAACGTATACTGGTTGAGATCAAGTCAGCGACCTGGGATCACGGCCAATTTTGAGCCAATTTTCCTATTTTTGTAATTTGCATTCTCTCCTAGCATCATTTTTACTTTGCAATGCATGTAGAAGCATCAGGAGAAGTTCCTTACATAATTTATTTGTGCAATTTGTGATCAACATTTTGGCTTCTAAATTTTTTTCCAAAACAGACCATCTTTTGGATCCTATTCGTGAAAAGCGTTCGGATGGTACCTCGCTCGCTTTTTGGGCAACACTTCGTTTAAATTAGACAGGGGACATTAAATTATTCATCTACGAGACGATGTGTGTATCTGACCGGAATGACGGCGACTGTTAAGGTAACATTTTTGCCATGGAGACATTTCGAGAACACGTCGAAGACTATATTATCGATCTCTATGTTACCTGAGAACGGTTCTCACTTAAAAAAAAGTGCTTACACTTTTATCCGAAAGAATCACGAAGTCCTGTCTCCACGGAATGATGGATGTAGCTCATATTTCCAGGAAAATTACCTTTCCCAATTTAGCATGTGTGGCTTGAGGTTCGCTTCATTGATTTGCAATGTGATATAATTTCCTTTGTTCTTCCTTCTAGCAAGCGGCTCAGGACTTTCTAAATGAAAACTGAGCTGAAATGCATCGATAATTGATAGATCCGCGCTTCAAGTCACCAGGCACGCCTCGAAGTGGTTCTAACTTTAACCGAAACCGTGTCAAAGCTTGTTCAGTTACCTTTCAGATAAAGAAGAAAAACATTTGAAACAGACTCGTATTTGCGTTGCTTAGTTCATATACTCAGTCCACCGGATGTGTGCAACAAACATAAGTTGCTATTAAGCCAATGAATCCAGATATATAATGGAATGATCTGGAATTTTGCGCCATCCCGTGCAGGCGGTGAGGAAAACAAAGTTGACGTGCTCTGACAATACTTAGAATCATCACTACTGTGCGTGGGCACTCGATACACCATAAAGCTTCCGAGCATCCTCCTGTTCTCCAGTGAGCCTCGTAATAGTTTGCCCACGGCTGGATAAGCGTACGTTTGGGTTAGGCTACGGCTTAATGATTATCACGAATAAGTGTTGACATGTCTCGAAAAGTTGCTTGTATCTGTCTGTCTGTCTGTCTGTCTGTCTGTCTGTCTGTCTCTCTGTCTGTATCTCTGTCTGCATGTGTTGTCACGCACTACCGAGCCGGGGTGAGATCCCTCTGGAGCAATGTTCGCTGTTCGATCTGTCATATATGACGGTCGGTCTGTCTGTCTGTCTCTCAGTCTGTCTCTCTGTTTGTCTCTCTGTATGTCTCTCTGTTTGTCCCTCTGTCTGCATTTGTTGTCACGCACTACTGAGCCGGGGTGAAGTTCAACTAGAACATATGTATGGCATAAATGGTGTTGCGTGATTCATTTCATGTAGGACCAGTTTCAACGATAGAATCTGAGGCAGATGATATGGCAACATGGTGGGGAACGTGCGATGAATTTGAGGTGCTCTCTGTTTCTCGCAAACCCAACACTTCTGTCCTGCAGTATGCATCTCTCGATGCGTAAAATTTCATGCAAGGCATATATCCAAGTGAAGGTGATTTGCGTTGTGGAATCCATACAGCATCATGATTGAAGTGTCTGCGAGGCCTTTTAGTTCTCTCCTTATGCAAGTATTTGATACACATAATGGAAAAAGTGAAGGAGCGCGTGGCCATAAGCAAATTTGGATTTGAAGACGAAAAAGGAAGGGGAAGTTTGTCTACGGACACTTTATGGCACCTGCCACGGATATCATCAAACATAAATGCAGTCTGTTGATGGGTGTTGATAAGCCCTCTCGGATATCAAGAGGAAAAGATTGTAATAGGAAACTAATACGCTTGACTGACAAGGCTTGATCGCCGGCATACTCACAATAATATATCACCGTAACTACTTACTGTGGCATCCCATCACGAGTACGATATACCAGCGATCAAGCCTTGTTAATCCAGGCGAAATATCTGATGATCGATACCTTTTCCTACCGATGTCCGAGCCGTCAAGCCTTTACCTATGAACTTCTGGTATTACCTTACCTGAGGAAAGGCACCCGCAATGCCCTTGTCAAGCCATGTCAGAACCATCAATTTGAATAGTTACTCAACAGAACATGATGAATATTGCCCACCAGGCGAACCAGTGTTTTGAAGGGATTATCCAACCTTCTAACGTGCTGGTGCCAGTGGTCGATGACAATGCGATAAGCTTGGGTCCCAGGGAAAACGTATAATTATTCCGTTTAGATACAGCTTGAACTGCTTCCAGTCGTAAAAGCATTGCAGTTGCTTCCTGACCCGATCGAGAAAGAGCTTGGCACATGTCCGGAAAACTTTAGCTTCGATTTGGGTCGGTTCTGCATGATGGTGGTGGTGGTGGTGGTTAGAACACCAGATATGCTTAACCCACAATGCTTGTATCGTGCTTTGCCACGTAGGTCGACACAAGAACGGAGAAACGTTTTCTCTTGCGCTATGTTAGAAACACACTTGGACGAGCGCCCTTAAGCTCAAAACAAACAACAGGACATACGTTTTTTATTTCAAATATCATTTCTTCTTGTTTTATCCATGCGTATTGCGAAGGAAGGAATTGCTGAGTTGGATACAGTATTTCCCACTGTGGCTACTAGTGGCCGTAGCGGGAATGTTTCTTATTGCTTCAATCCTGGTGGTCTTTATGCTTGGTGTTCGTGGCGATATAATTCACTGTTTGAATGCATATTCGAATTGCTATCACTACAGCCATATCATTTATATCGACTTTATTCAATATATCCAATACATTAACAATTGCGAGCCGGTGCCACGCTTATAGTAAATAGTAGTGGTCCTCTGGCGGCTGGCTGGCAAGGGGAGGGAGCTTTCAATAGGAAATGAAGGTATGGCGGGGAAAAGACATATGAGGGTGCAATGCGTGCGTATTCTACAGTTTGCAGGATGGGAGGGGATTTCGATATGGTGCACCATCGAGAGAGACATGACCATAGAAATTAAGAACAGAACTTTAGACACCCAATGCATAAAACCATCGATACAGCCGAACACGTTGTACATGCATGCATTGCCATGTTGCGAGTATGAAGATGTGCGTATGTGTAGCTTGGATTAGCCCTTGTGTAGGATGTACGCATGTGTAACTTAAATTAGCCCTTGTGGACATTCCCATTGATATTGACTTTCTACTGAGCAACGTCTGCAGCCTTCTGTGGGAGGCTAGGTAGCTAACCGTCCCCGCATGTTGGCTCTTCGAGGTGCTGCATATGCACCTGCCTGCTCCTCGGGCGATTGGAAGTAAACATAGTTGGGAGGATGAGGTTACTTTGCAATTGCGGCATTCCACACTATACCACGTGCATCTACTGCTGAAGTTCAAAAATTGTGTGGGTATTGGAGTAACTTAGTTTGGTTCGCTATCATGTTCTAGGGTTCATGGCTCCCAGGACATTATATTTGACATTGGCTCTGCGATTCTGTTAGTAAAGAAACAGCCTGTAGGGATGGCCCTGGCTCTTGCAACTTTTGTCCACATTTTTAGGACGTCTGCCGTAGAGGCAGTTGTGCATCCAGCATTCCCTGCTCCTACTCCTATACTCCGCACTCTACGCCAGGATGATTGACCCTTGGCGGGTGCTTGCAGATCTGCGATGGGCACTGCTTGAGTTACCAATCATGACTTTTGGAGCCAAGGGTCACGTTGTCTACTGGCAGATACACCATTATGGCTGAATTATAATTTTGAAATTGAAGCATCTGCAAGTGCGTGCCTGGCACTATTGAAGACAGTGATAGCGAGGGTTGTCTCGCAACTTGTTATCCTTAAACCGACCGTAGCCTGGCTTACTGTGCAGCATCCAACAGCGCTGGGCTGAGTCAGACCAACAGCACATCAGACCAAGCGAGCGTCCGATATACCTGATTGGCACCCGACTGTACCTACCGTCAGGAGTGAGTGTGTGTGTGTGAGCTGCTTTTGATGTGTGATCAAAGCGGCGATCGGCCGACAGCCGTACGCCGGCGCTGTGAGCGGTGCCGACCGGCGCCTCCATCCGGCCGGCACGCCGATTGCATCTGTTTATCAGTTGGACGCACATGAAAAGAGGGCCACGTTGGTATTTATCCCGACGGTAAATGTTTGGCTGCAACGACGCAGGCCGCCTCTGGCCGGTAAACACTTTGCAAGACAAATATAGCGCGCGCCGCGACCGACGGCCATGCCGAGGCGCGCGGCAACCGCGCTGGCTGTGCGGCACTGGCGGAGCGTCGGCCGCGCCGAATTTGCCGCGACGGCGGCCGGCGGCCGCGGCAGGGGAGGGCAGGGGAGGGAGGGGGGGCTGATCGGGTGTCTGGTCGGCGGCTGTGGCACACAAAAGCCGGCGGCGCCCCGCGTCCGTTAATCCGGCTGCATCTCTCTGCACGCCGGCCACGGTAAATATTTGTCGGCGTGAGGGGAGGCCAGATTGTCGGCTGCGACGCGCCGGGGCCGCCGAGGGGTGCGACCGCGGCCGACTGCTGGCGTTGGCCGATGCTCTCGGCGTCGATAACGTCGACGGGAGGGTACGCACGCGGCGACGACATGCATACACACAAACACCTATACCTACACCTACACCTACACCTGCACACACACACCTGCACACACACACCTGCACCTGCACACACATACGCACAGACGCACATACACACACACACACACACACACACACACACACACACACACACACACACACACACACACACACACACACACACACACACACACACACACACACACACACACACACACACACACACACACACACACACACACACACACACACACACACACACACACACACACACACGTCGCAGCGGCTCGGTGGCCCCGCGGCCGGTGGATGCCGTGGATGGCAATGGATGTCGTGTATGGGATGGATGCCGTGTATGGGATGGATGCCGTGGATGGGGGTGGATGCCATGGATGGCGGTGGATGGCGGTGGATGGCGGTGGGTGGATGGCGGTGGATGGCGGTGGATGGCGGTGGATGGCGGCGGATGGCGGTGGTTGCCATGGATGGCGGCGGATGGCGGTGGATGGCGGCGGATGGCGGTGGTTGCCATGGATGGCGGTGGTTGCCATGGATGGCGGCGGATGGCGGCGGATGGCGGCGGATGGCGGCGGATGGCGGCGGATAGCGGTGGACGCCGTGGATGGCGGCGGATGGGGGTGGATGGCGGTGGATGGCGGTGGATGGCGGTGGATGGCGGTGGACGCCGTGGATGGCGGTGGATGCCGTGGATGGCGGTGGGTGGCGGTGGATGGCGGTGGACGCCGTGGATGGCGGCGGATGGCGGTGGTTGCCATGGATGGCGGTGGATGGCTGCGGATGGCGGCGGATGGCGGGGATGGCGGTGGTTGCCATGGATGGCGGCGGATGGCGGTGGATGGCGGTGGATGGCGGCGGATGGCGGTGGATGGCGGTGGATGACGGTGGTTGCCATGGATGGCGGTGGATGGCGGTGGACGGCGGTGGTTGTTGAAGTGAAGCGTGTGTGGCTGAGTGGTCACATGACGTGATCTGCCCTCCAGTGTAGTTTCCAGTGTCGACGCGGCGGTCGCGCGCGTCTCCGGCGTCGATTCTCGGTCGACACTCGCCACCAGCACTCCGGAGTTTATTGGTTTGGCAGCGATACGATTATTAAGAATTCTCTCGACTACAGGTCCGCTGGGATGCACCTTCTCATCCGTATTTTGCGGGCTTTCACTACAGCTTCCTACTGGGCGCTATATGATCAGCATGGTCGATGCGCCCTAAAGCCAAAATAGCTAACTAACTACAGCTTCCTAATTTCTTGGAGGCTGGGGGAGAGCATCAGGTACCATCACGCCATATATATATAGTGCTACAGATTGGTTTCGATCAAAGATACGAATGAAGATAGTCCTATATAAGGTGACAAAGACATGTTTTCTCTTGCCTCGATTTAGCATTACAGACTACATTAATGTGAAATATATGATCGGTTTGTAACTGATTAATTTTCGTTGGAAAAGTGGGGAAGTAGGCCCAAGAAGGCCAAGAGATAGCATATGCGTGTCTTAGACGTCAATCTGAGACGCTTATGAATAGGAAAACTTCTACATAAAAGAGCAAGCTTGGCTAATGCAGTCAAGTAGGACACGGAGGAAAATGGCAAAAGCGGACATAACAGTTACATGCAAAATTATGTGTTATGCGAAAGTAACAAAATCGCGCATGCATATATTGAAACCACTAAGGCTCGATTTCAGTCATCTATGAGTGTTCGAAAAAGTTTGGCTGGTTGAGGTTTATCTTCCCAGCAGACGTCTGGTTTGTGAAAATCCTGCTCAATCAGAACGCTGGTGCCCCCATTCGTGCACCCTGCTGACATCTATAAATGTAACCGTGTGAACATGTAGAGAAAGCACAGACAAATCGTTGCTTGAAATGCTGATTAAAATGTTGAAACAATATCAGAATGGGTCGATTGTTGCCAGGTCCGTGCGTGGTAACGTCCCCGCTGTCGTGTGTGGTGCGCCCGTGTGGTCAATCTGTGGTCACGTCCCTGCTGCCGTGTGTGGTGCGCCCGTGTGGTCAATCTGTGGTCACTTCCCTGCTGCCGTGTGTGGTGCGCCCGTGTGGTCAATCTGTGGTCACGTCCCTGCTGCCGTGTATGGTGCGCCCGTGTGGTGAACCTGTGGTCACGTCTCTGCTGCCGTGTGTGGTGCGCCCGTGTGGTCAGTCTGTGGTCACGTCCCTGCTGCCGTGTGTGGTGCGCCCGTGTGGTCAACCTGTGGTCACGTCTCTGCTGCCGTGTGTGGTGCGCCCGTGTGGTCAATCTGTGGTAACGTCCCTGCTGCCGTGTGTGGTGCGCCCGTGTGGTCAATCTGTGGTCACGTCTCCGCTGCCGTGTGTGGTGCGCCCGTGTGGTCAATCTGTGGTAACGTCCCTGCTGCCGTGTGTGGTGCGGCCGTGTGGTCAATCTGTGGTCACGTCCCCGCTGCCGTGTGTGGTGCGCCCGTGTGGTCAATCTGTGGTCACGTCTCCGCTGCCGTGTGTGGTGCGCCCGTGTGGTCAATCTGTGGTAACGTCCCTGCTGCCGTGTGTGGTGCGGCCGTGTGATCAATCTGTGGTCACGTCCCTGCTGCCGTGTGTGGTGCGCCCGTGTGGTCAATCTGTGGTCACGTCTCCGCTGCCGTGTGTGGTGCGCCCGTGTGGTCAATCTGTGGTAACGTCCCTGCTGCCGTGTGTGGTGCGGCCGTGTGGTCAATCTGTGGTCACGTCCCTGCTGCCGTGTGTGGTGCGCCCGTGTGGTCAATCTGTGGTCACGTCCCTGCTGCCGTGTGTGGTGCGCCCGTGTGGTCAATCTGTGGTAACGTCCCCGCTGCCGTGTGTGGTGCGCCCGTGTGGTCAATCTGTGGTAACGTCCCCGCTGCCGTGTGTGGTGCGCCCGTGTGGTCAATCTGTGGTCACGTCCCCGCTGCCGTGTGTGGTGCGCCCGTGTGGTCAATCTCTGAGACAGAAGTATGGCTGGCATGTCACCGGCAACGTCGTGTGGCAACTCGCATGGCTGTTGTCGCCAAAAGAGGAAGCTGTTGTTTCTGAGCTGCCAAGAAAATGCTCGCGTATCGAAGGTTGGGTGTTGCAACTGTAATACCCGCAATGTTGCATCCTGCGCACATTGACTCCAGGCGGGAGCCGCCTCGGAGCTGATCATGTCGGTGTTGGATGATGTCGCGAAGGACCTCCTTGCCAGGAGCTGCCTCGGAGATCATCACGTCGGTGTTGGGTGATGTCGCGAAGGACCTCCTTGCCAGGAGCTGCCTCGGAGCTCATCACGTCGGTGTTGGGTGATGTCGCGAAGGACCTCCGTGCCGCGCCTGCCTCGATACGCCGGCGATTGATGTGTCGTAATGGACACCGCACCGCGCCGCATCGTCCCCTGATGAGCGCCACATTTGTCGCGGCCGCGCCGCTGTCCGGCACGGCACGCGGCGTCATAATGGCCGACTCAAGTGTCCGCGACGATGTCCGGCGCGGTCCACGGGCTGCGCCGTAATCGCCAGCCCAGTGCCGGTCAGCTCCTCAGGCTGCATAAAATATCGACACAATCTACTCGGTAGAATGACCGCATTACAGGTTTTATGTCCGATTTGTCCCCTGCAAATCGGCCCTCTTATTGAAATGGCCAAATGTGCATTGATGTACGAGAAAATATGCCTAGCTTGGCGCTTTTCTCGGGAGTTATACACGAGTGAGCAATGGTTTCGTCCGCAATATCTTACAGACGCTGCGGTTGCTACGGTTATTGGTTTTATTGAAAAGTCGTATTTTATCAGGCAAAGCGTTTCTATCCAATGCATTTCCTCATTTCTATGTACTATTATCCAAATCTGATCCGTCGGAAACGAATTTGCTGCCCGTTTAAGTCTGTGACGGGTGGCAATCCCATGTTTAACGCGCAATGCTCAAAGGTTGTCCCATTGTGTTCCGTGTCGTTCGGTCGGAGCGTCTGGCATGCACTGACATTGATCCCTGAGGCAGAGCAGTAATCGATTCCGCCTGCGGTCCGATAATGAAATTCCTAATTTCACGGACCTTTCTCTCGTAGTTGTCGGATTAGAGATTTCGTCACGTTCACGTGAAGCTCATACAGTATAATCCTCGCATAGTCTGCCTCTGGGCATAGCTGACGGGAATCAGTTGCGACGTATAGTCATGGCATTATACAAATAATCTACCCATTGCATAAGTTACTTCGTCCAATAAAATCCAAGTATTTTGCTCCTCTATCTTCATGATATATCTCCATGTGCTTGCAATCACGGGTGCCTGTTTATTGTACCTTGATTGGGCCATTGCCTCCTCTATGCTGATTTCCCGTGGTTTCAAGGTTTAATATGTGACCATAGAAGTTATCAACCCCATGCTTGGGAACCTCAGCGCTATTACATACATTATCTCCGGCCAGTTTGCTAAAATATGGCTCGTGCCGACAATGCATGTTCGTCTATGTGGACACATCGATGCACAGCAGACATGCCTAAAGTGGCATCACATCGCCGACGGCGGGCCGGCATGCGGCCATCGGTCGCCGTCGGTCGCCGTCGGTCGCCGTCGACGGCCAGGCGGTGCCAGTTGACGCCGCCAGACCGAGCCTGCCCCGACACCATTGTCACGCCGACGTCGGCCCGCGCGGCGTCCCGCCAGATGTTAGCGGCTCGCGCCCACATAATGTGGCCCGGTCGGCGTCCGTCAGCCGCCGCCGCCGCCGCCGCCGGCGGCCACTCGTCGGCACCGACGGCGGCGGCACCGTCGTGCACGCGCCAGGTGTGGCGCCGGCCGCATCGGTCGCGACAGGTCAAGGAGCGGCTTGGCGTCGAGTCTGTGCGCCGGTCGCGACTGCCTTTGTGCGCGCGTGTGCGCTCATGGTTACCCGGCGGCCGGGTTGCCGCAGCCGGGCTTCGTGCTCCGCGCTGCGTGAGGGGGCGGCACCCTCCGCCGTTGGTGAGCACGCCCGAGGAGCAGCTGTGCCCCGTCGCGCGGTGACGGCGCCGTTGGCCAGCGACGCAGTGGACATCTGACGCCGACGTGGCGCGACAGGGCGCACCCCAGACGTGCTCACCAACGGCGAAAGGTGCCGCCGCCAGCGAGGCCCCATGACGCAGCACGGAGCAGGACTCCGGCGCCGCTCTGCCGCTGGGTAACCATGAGCGACGTCCGGCGCCGCTCTGCCGCCGGGTAACCATGAGCGACGTCCGGCGCCGCTCTGCCGCCGGGTAACCATGAGCGACGTCCGGCGCCGCTCTGCCGCCGGGTAACCATGAGCGACGTCGGGTGCTGCTCTGCCGCCGGGTAACCATGAGCGACGTCCGGCGCCGCTCTGCCGCCGGGTAACCATGAGCGACGTCCGGCGCCGCTCTGCCGCCGGGTAACCATGAGCGACGTCCGGCGCCGCTCTGCCGCCGGGTAACCATGAGCGACGGTGCCGCTATGCCGCCGGGTAACCATGAGCGACGGTGCCGCTATGCCGCCGGGTAACCATGAGCGACGGTGCCGCTATGCCGCCGGGTAACCATGAGCGACGTCCGGCGCCGCTCTGCCACCGGGTAACCATGAGCGACGTCGGGTGCTGCTCTGCCGCCGGGTAACCATGAGCGACGTCCGGCGCCGCTCTGCCACCGGGTAACCATGAGCGACGTCCGGCGCCGCTCGGTCACCCGGTAACCATGAGCGCACAAATGCGCGCACAAAAGCCGCCGTGACCCTTGACCTGTCGCGACCGTGCTGCCGGCGTCACAACACACTCACTGGCGCCATCTCACTGGTGACAGGCGGTCGCAGCATCATCGGGTGCACTTGGCCAGCCACGTGTAGGAATCGTCCAGCACAGATTCGTGTCGGGGAATGCAGCCGTTCGCAGAAAGGAAGAACCGGTTTGCTGCAGAAGCTTGCAGTTTTGTGCATGACTCAGCTGGCGCCGCACACGGCATTGGGCGGCGCACATGAACTGCCAGACGACCAGAGGCAAGAATCACGGTGACAAGTTTGGCCAAACGGAACAGGCGCACACACAGACATGCAGACATACAAGCGTCCCCACGCTCAGCTCCCTGCCAGGAGTCCAATCGCTTTAGTCGTATGTAGCTGAATGGCAGCTGAGTGACGGTAAACTGACCCCAGCGAGGCGAGCTCTATGGTGAGAAGGGATCACTGCAGGATGGCTTGCCACCTCGCAACAGTCAGCAGGGCGACAGACTGTTGTGTCGGCCGAGGAGACCCACTCACTCTCGAAACGGCTAGGCTGATCGCGCTGATCAGAAGCAGTCTGTGGTCACAGCAACAAGTCTGTGATCAGTAAGGCTCAGGGTGGTCCAATGACCGCATGGTGGTTTCCTTGATCACCACAGGGGCCATCTACTGTCAGATTAGCCCCTGCGATTGGAATGGTCCTGTTGCGGCTGAGGTGTAGTTGGTTTTGCCGTCCTGACCGAGTAATATACTGTTCCGATGCTGCGAGATACGTGCTATTCTACCACCTTGAACAGACTGTATATATACATATATATTTATAATAAAGCCATCTAAAGGTTACTTATGTGCTCAGTGGCGGTGCCACTGGGTGTGGATAGGGGTAACAACCGCTCAAAAATTAAAAGCTTAACATTAGAGATATGGCTGTGGACTGGTCAGAATCGACCCAAAATCGGTGTGCTCCCTTCCCCCATATCTCCAGGGCGTGGTGCCGCGCCTGCTTGTGCTCATGGCAGGGACATTCGGAAAATATTCAGTAGGCATGTTGTACACGAATCTCTGCAAAAACTAGTTGATGGTACGCTCAGAGCTATAGCCCCCTCCAACGGTTCAGGGCTCTTCCGATGGCTCAGGAGTCCCTCCGATGGTTCAGGGCCACCTCCGATGATTAAAGGCCTCTTCGGACGAGTCAGGGCCCCCTTCAACGGTTCAGGGCCTCCTCCGTCGACCAAGAGTCCTTCCGTTGCCTCAAGAGCCCGCTTCCATTAACAGATCCAGGATGTGGGGGCAAAAGAACGCGGTTTTCCAAAAATGTTCCATTGTTTAAGAAATATATTAATCTTTGGGAGGGAATTGCGTTTTCTTCAAAACTTAGGGTCTGGATCCCCTTACTTCAAGGCTGGATTTGCCTACCCTCTTCAACGGCCAGGGCCGTATTCATCGGCTCATGGATGCACTGTCAGCTCGCAGGCCACTTAACAACCAGAGGCCCCTCCGTCGGCCCAGAGGCCCTTTTTGCCGTCCCGGACATTCTCTTCTTCAGCCCGGTTCATCTATGCGACTTGAGGACCTCTTCATCGGGCTAAAGACCGCCCTGTCAGCTCTGGACTACTCTCCACCAGCGTGCAAGATACAAAAGGCGGCCCAGGGGCCCTGCACCTCCGGCCAAGGGGCCTTCTTCAAATCAGGGACTTCTTTTATGGGCCAAGACCTTCTCCGTCCGGCCGGGGTGCCTCCTCAAAATTTTTGCCGCCTCCGTCAGAACACTATGGATCCAGGGGCACTTCAAACCGGCTCGGGCCCTCTTCGACGGTCCAGGTTTTTTTTGCAATCGCTAGAGACCCTCCACCTGTTCAGAGACCCCCTCCGTGGGCTCAGGGACACTCCTTACATTCCTTGTGACAACCACAAAGCCCCAAGAGAACCACAGAGACGGCTAGAGTGGTGTCCGCGACACGAAAATGAACATGTTCACCGTAAGCGGGTTCCATGTGATATCCAGAGTGGATCCGGCTCATCCAGAGGACTCTCGTCGTGGCTTCGAAGGGTCAGGCAATGGTCAAGAAGGCATTCCTTGCTGGTTTGACATATGACGGCTGAGTTACCAGAAGGTCCTTCGGGCAGTCGGCTGGTCCATGTTACTTCTAAATAATCTTGTGACGATTATGGATTTTTCTGTAAACATGCACAATAAATCGTAGATCATAATTGATCACATATTAGCCGGTTATGTATACCCTTTCAGAACGCCCTGACTCCTCAGCTGAGCGGCAGAAGCTAAATACATGCATGTCGCAGTCCAAAGGTGACGGTACTCCCTGATCTGTGTGAGGTCATGTACCCGCTATGGCGAAAGAAGCCTGACGCCTGGCACACGGACTCATTTCAACGCCAGTATCGGTCTTTCGCCAGCCGTGTGCACCCGGCCGCCAAAGCCGCTCGATCCCGCGTCTGCTCCGGTGCACAGTGCCGCCGCAACACTGCAAAAGATAAACAAGTAAATAGCCGCCTGGCTGGGAGCAGTGTGTAAACAAGGCTTTTTGTAAACAGCCGCCGGCGGTCGGGGAGGGAGGACGCGGTCGGGCGCTGCTCCACGACCACCAGCCGCTGTTGGTCTGGCCGGCAGTGGGCGCGTGGGACTGGCTGGGTGTGGTGTCACGGCGGCGTGCTTCTGGGACTCGCGCGTGATGAGCAGTCTCTGAGTGTTTCTGAGACGCCCTCCGGCCGCGACGTCCTCAGCAGGGGTAAGCTGTTGTCGGGCACAGGCGCCAGCCGGCGCTCGACCACGCAGTCAGTGTGCGTTAAAACCTTGTCTCGGCGTCGTTAGACTCGCCCCTGTCCGACACGCCCTGTTGGCATGGGTGGAGCTTGTTAGGAACATCGGGATGCTCATGACGCCTGACATTCTGGACGGTCTCTGGAATTGCCCGGAGTTCCAGCATCAGCTATATGGCTTTGCGCTTAGGAAGCATCGCTGGGGATACTGGGTAGGTCGGTGGTCCGGACACCTGGTTTGGTCCATTGTTAATGTGAATGTCATTTTCCCTATTTAATCTCAACATACGTGTTGAAAGTAAGCATCTGAACCCTTGGTTTGGTGACAAATCTCCAACCTTGGTAGGAAGTGGCTTGACAATGAACTTATTCCATGGAACTCTCCGAAAAATGTACTTGAGATGCACCAATGGAGAATTTTGTCCATACCCCTTCGGATGCAGGCTTTACAACCCATTGGAACCTATCTTTGAAATGACGCAGTCGAAGGTGCGGGCTCCAATCAACCAATGCAGGCGACGTTAAGCCTTAGCCAAGCCTTGCATTTATACTGACTCTGGCAGTCGAAGCACCCAAATCTATAAACCACCGCCATCTTAAGAAAGTCTAAAAAATATACCCCATGCACCAAGCCTAAGCTAACCAACCAATCATTAGCTACACCATCAAGGCCACGTGAGCTGGCTAACTTTGGGTTTTAGGGCGCATCAACTGCAGTGGTTATACAGCGAGCTGGCTAACTCATGTGGCCAGATATGTGATTGCTCACAACAATGAAGTCGAGTGGTATTGCTTGCAATGAACTGCAATGCACCCAATTGAATGCAAAATTATGTAGGAATTGTTGGTGCAACTGTTGGTAGTTGTGACGCACAAATCAGCAATGTTCCTGGCACCGCAAAATGTGATCATTTTTTTGTGCCATATATATATATATATACAGGCCGGGCCCCAGACACGCACCGAACGAGACTATTCCAGCCACCTGTCACGCTCCTACATGACCATGAACACAAAGGTCCTAGCCACAGCTTTTGATAAGCGCCGCCTCCAAATCTTGGAAGCGGTTTTTATCAGGGAGATTGACCCGCCATCAACCGCCAGAGCAATGCACGAGGCACGTTGCTGTTATACGATGGCCCACAGCTTACCATTAGGCGCTAGGGCGATCGGCAGCGATGAACTGATGATATTTGCTCTTGTTAGTTAGTCTTCTCATTGTACCCACCAAAAAGTGGAAGTACCATGCCATATATCGCACGTGTATGTATTCCATTGTTTTTCAAATTTGTGATTGCGACCAATTTGAACCGGTCTTGAAAATGTCCGTAGGGGGTGGGGCGTCGGAAATATAGCCAATGTTTTGCTTGCATATCGTATTTCTGTGTATGAATATCGTACATGAACATACGATCGATGGAGAGAGTATCGTAAGACAGATAAGAGAGTCTGGAGAAGAAAGAGTGCAACTTCCGTTCCGCGATTGTGTTCAACCAACAGGGCATCGATAATGATCCGCTTCCAAGCTATATGGTCACTGCGGCTTTGCTGTTCATTAGTTTCTTTGATGTGGCTTCAAATCTTCTTATTCTGTTTTCGTGCTCGGATTCGGGTTGTCTCAAAATGGTACCGGAGCTTCATAATGATTGAAGAAAGATAGCTGCTTAAAGAACGCATAGCTTGTGTCCATGTTAACATTTGGTCATGACATCATATGACATCAGGAACAAGCGCAGATTGCTAACGGAGTCACGCAGGTAATACGTTTATGTTACGTTGATCTTAGTGTGCAAGAGTCGAAGTCCGGTATGCATATAAATATAATGCAGGTATCGTCTAGTATTTGTAAGCGTTCACTGGCAAATATTTAGTTACCAGGGTACATATAGGTGAGTTTATTTTCCAACACACTGAGAATGGAGCGTGCAAAGCATATTTGGGTGACATCACACGGCAGAAAATTAAACACTGATAGTCGCTATCCACAAGGTCACACCAAAAACAGTTCCGATGTTGGCTTTAGTGTCACGATTTGCCCAGTGGTGATCCGTCATTCAGCGACAGATTACTTCGTGCATTGACCTGCCGGTTTATAGCCAAGTCTCTTTCGCGCATGTATATAGCCTCCAGTATGTGAAGGCGTTTTGGCTCGTGTGATCTGGTCATGCTATTGGTATTGTCGACCATTTGTTGTCTCGTGAAGCTTGTGTCGTAGTGTATGTTCGTATGCGTCTGTGGACCACCGCTCAAGAATTGAAGTCACATGAAAGAAACAATGAAACAGCTAAGCCGCAGTGGCCTTTAACCAAGAATGCGCATATATGTATGTAAATATATATATATATATATATATATATGACCAGAGCAGTATATATATAGCAATATGACCAGAGCAGTCGAAGCGCCCGAAAGCCCAAAGTATATATATATATATATATATATATATATATATATATATATATATATATATATATATATATATATATACATACACATCATGTGCGCAATTGCATTTACGATGAGGATGAGCGACCTGGGGATAGCGCCGTTCACGAAGGAGCTCGAGCCGACTCCATGATCTGCAGAACTAAGCGTACTAGGGTAAAATTCGAACGACGTTGATGAACCCTTTCGATCTAAGCTTCGATATTTTTACAAGCACCGATAGGTCACATACGTGATCCGCCGGCATTGACACTTGGTTGCGGTTGTGGACACTTGGTCAGTTAGCCAAGCATGATGCACACAAGGCGTTACCGCCCGGTAGCTGGCCGCTGTGGGTTGGGAGCCGAGCACACTTTGCAGGGTTAACCACGCCCAATGCTACATATGCGACACTTGGCGTCAATTTTAGGTCGATTAGCATATCCTTCATACGCATGCTCCACGTCAGGTGCATCCCGATTCCACTGAAGCGGTGTTCACTTCCAGCTCAGAAAGAGACTCAGGTTAAGGTCAAGGTCACGTTGGGATCATGCCATATTGACATCAAAATATATGATATAAAAGCCATGATATTTCTGGTTCCATTATTGCATTGTCCATAGCTTCGTTATCTTCTAAAATGGCTAGCTAATATTCCAGGATGCAAAACATCAGCAATGTCCCTGGTGCCGCAACACGTGACCGATTCTAATGTGCAGGCATTTAAAATCAGATCATTGCTTAGTGGGCTGGCTTATCAGGTACCTGGCAATGTCAGGGTGGGTGCAAGAACATTGATGTAGTCTCAGCTAAGCAAAACTAGCCTATCATGACTCAGTTCATCTATGGGCACTGCATGACCACTGCAGTTGATGCGCCTCTAAACCCCAATAAACAAACGAGAAGTATCACAGTACAGTGGATCACATTTTAGCTCTCGGCACCACTGCACGTGTTAGTTTTATAGAGAAACGGCATTTTTGGACCGTATTTTTTACATACTCATACTACTCATCCGTTCTAAACTAGATTACGGCTGCTTCGTTTATGACTCAGCTTGTATGTCTGATAAGCGAACGTCGCATGTTATGCACAACGCGAGGGGACGAGTAGCCTAGGAGTAAGTTGCTCGTCTCACAATCGAAAGGTTGTGGGTTCGAGTCTCACCTGTTGCTACTCTTCGCCCGCGACCAATTGGCGTGAGAGATTGGCGACCCTGCATGACTCAACGGTCGATGTGTCGTAAAGCCAACAACCAACCAACGAAGTAGACGAGATGCATTAAGAGACGATCATGCGTAGCAATTGGAGCTAAATAACCTCGTAGTGACGCTTCTTTAAGCTCAAATAATCAATCGATCATGTGTAGCAGAGCAAGACTTTGCTCTAAACACCCACTGAGCTAGGACTGGAAAGCAGTGCTAACTCTAGCGGTGCCAACTAAAACTTCTCGGCTGCCATATTCAGTCAGCTAGTGAACGTGTGTGAAACGCTTCAAGCGTCATCTGAACGGCGACAGTCGCATCTCACTGTCGGCACGTGAACGGCGACAGTCGCATCTCACTGTCGGCATGTGGACGGCGACAGTCGCATCTCACTGTCGGCATGTGAACGGCGACAGTCGCATCTCACTGTCGGCACGTGAACGGCGACAGTCGCATCTCACTGTCGGCATGTGGACGGCGACAGTCGCATCTCACTGTCAGCATGTGAACGGCGACAGTCGCATCTCACTGTCGGCACGTGAACGGCGACAGTCGCATCTCACTGTCGGCATGTGGACGGCGACAGTCGCATCTCACTGTCAGCATGTGAACGGCGACAGTCGCATCTCACTGTCAGCATGTGAACGGCGACAGTCGCATCTCACTGTCGGCACGTGAACGGCGACAGTCGCATCTCACTGTCGGCATGTGGACGGCGACAGTCGCATCTCACTGTCAGCATGTGAACGGCGACAGTCGCATCTCACTGTCGGCACGTGAACGGCGACAGTCGCATCTCACTGTCGGCATGTGGACGGCGACAGTCGCATCTCACTGTCAGCATGTGAACGGCGACAGTCGCATCTCACTGTCGGCATGTGGACGGCGACAGTCGCATCTCACTGTCGGCATGTGGACGGCGACAGTCGCATCCCACTGTCGGCATGTGAACGGCGACAGTCGCATCTCACTGTCAGCATGTGAACGGCGACAGTCGCATCTCACTGTCGGCATGTGAACGGCGACAGTCGCATCCCACTGTCGGCATGTGGACGGCGACAGTCGCATCTCACTGTCGGCATGTGAACGGCGACAGTCGCATCCCACTGTCGGCATGTGGACGGCGACAGTCGCATCTCACTGTCGGCATGTGGACGGCGACAGTCGCATCTCACTGTCGGCATGTGGACGGCGACAGTCGCATCTCACTGTCGGCACGTGAACGGCGACAGTCGCATCTCACTGTCGGCATGTGAACGGCGACAGTCGCATCTCACAAGCGTCATGTGAACGGCGACAATTGCGACTCATTGGGCCACTCTCCGCTCCTTCCCCATCCCCGCCCCAGCCACCAATATCAATTTGTTGAGTTGGAGCTTAGCTGGTTTTTCAAGGGACTGGAAGTCCGGCAAGTGGAGACTTTGTGGCGAGACAGGTTTCAAAGCCGCCCGGCGGGCTGATCTTCTGCTCTGTTGTCTTCACCGTTGCAGTAGTAAGTGGCGGCGTTTTGTCACGTGGCGGGGCGTGCAACATGAATAATGCGCCCCGGAAGTGGCGGCAATTGCTGTTTGTATCGCCACGATTATGTCGAGTAGCACTGGGGCGAAACACGTGGCAGGCTTGCATGCTCGCAAATGCATTGAAAGACCTTCAAGCGAGAGGAAAACTGGTGTGATTTGCGTAATTATGTGCAAGTGAGACGCCACACTGCCGTGCTCAGTCTTAGTGATTTTTGACGGCAGAATGCATTGCAAGCTGGTTTATAAGCACCGCGCTGCGCACGTACTTCAACCATTTGCAGAATGTGCGATACACGAAGAACATTTCGCAATATGTTGCACCATCTAGTTGTGAGTCAACCAGTATTGCAATCTCCACGGGACATACAATGTGTGGGTTCAAAATTCCTAGCATGCATACTGCGTTGATCTGTGTAGCGATTCAAAATGCATGATGATGCGAAATCTCATCAAACCATTGCATGGTTCCTGGCTATGCAAGTTCTTCTGGAAAGGTTGGCAACTTCTTCGTTTTGCATGGAACACAAGTGCAGAAGACAGTTTCAGGAAGAGAACGGCCGATTCGGCCACAACCAACTACCTCCAGCAGCCACTCGGCCATCGTTTGCGAGCCGTGACGAGCGTCGGTGACCGGGCGCGACTCGCGCAGGGTTGGCAGTGACCTTGACCGGTCGGTTGTGCGTGCTCCGGCCTGTTTGTCTGCAGCGCCGACGGCTGCGTGCCTGTTGTGTGCGTGTGTGTGTGTGTGTGGTGTGCCTGTTTACCGGCTGGCGGCGAGGTCGGCGCGTATTTCCGCTCTCAGTCAACAGGAGACGAGCGATAAACAACCGCAACGCTGCCCCGCCCCACCTCCGCCCGCCCCCGCCCATCGCCTACCGTCGCACCGACGGGCCACCGACGGCCGCGTCATGCACCCGAGGGCTCGCCTCGGGGCGTGTCCTGACCGGGCACCAGTGGCCGGCTTCCGAGAGGCATTGGCCGCCGGTGTCCAGGTGACCGACGCCTGAGCACGCTCGTCAGCAGGGCGTGACATCCACGCCGCAGATCGGCGGTCACTATCTGGTGCGCGGCTATCGGTTGGACGCTATTGTTTATGACCGATGCGCGCATCTGCGGCGTTGAATATCTGCCTGTGTAATAAACGGGCCGGCGCGAACCAAACAACTGATAGCGCGGCGGCCGGCGCCGGATGTGGTGGCGCTTTGCAACAGAGCATGGCTGCGGCCGGCTGGGGACGTGAGATATTTAATGTGCCCGTATCTGCAGCCGACTGTTTTCGGTATGCGCAGCTGGAGGTGTTGCGTCTGTCTATCGGCGATCCGCACCTCGACTTTGTGGACTCCTTACCAAGATGGTTAGACACCATCCAAGTTTTGTTTTTCAAGTAGTCTTATCAAGGTGTGTGCTCAGTTGCACGTGTTGTTATTTTTCTGATACCTTCATAGAGGCCGTGCTATATCAGTGCATAGAGCGATAGTGCATGCAACTGCATAGCCTGCAACTGCATCCATAATGCCATGCTTTATGGACCGTTTCGTAAGGATCGTTAGTTCTTGAGGTTGGGAGCACATTAACTGCATCAGCGCTCTCGTCGAAGAATTTCCGTCGCCCAAAGGAACACAAACAGTTATGTCATAACGGTGGTACCCTCGGTTTTTGTCGATTTCCAGAAGCTCTGAACTTTCGGGTGCATTTTTACCACATATACATGTTCCATTGACCGTGTGGCCTTGGCTATTTGACCGTGGGTGGTTCGCAGATAAGGTGCCACATCTGGTGGTGGTGATGTGAGAATAGGGAGACAGATTAGTTTTCTAATAATTGATTTTAACCCAAAACCACCCAATTAATTATGTAACTTGCATTGATTAGGGTGTGTTAGTTAGTTAGCTAGTTGGGTTTAAGGACGCTTCGAACAGTTCTGCGACCATCAGCGCCCATTGATTAGGATGGGATGAACTTTTCTTGGCTCGTAAAAAGCGCAATAAATTTTTAAGCTTTGCAGCTGAATATTCTCACTTTACATTGCTGTGGTTGTGTGCACTTGCCGCCCTTCCTTGATGCGAAAGCGGTTGCTATATTTATTGGTTCTGTGAATGGCACGCCGATATTTGTGCTATTTTCCCCGCACCACCAACGGTGTCGAACGGCTGCCAGCATCCGGAAACTCCGCATCGAAATCGAACCGTCCGCGCCTCCCAACTGTGAAGTGGACGCCGGCTGGTGGGGGTGGGGGAGGGGGCGGGGCGGGGGAGGCGCGCGCCATGTGTTGTGTCGTGACGCGGGAACGAAGAGCGTCGCAGCGCTGGCCAGCATCACGTCGAGATCAGAGCTCATCCATCATGGCGCCGGTCGGGCCCGGCGCCGGGTGTGGCGCCTGCATGCCAATGCCGCCTTTCGCTAGGGCAGAAGCTCTCTTGGCGGCGGCACGGACGTTCTGCGCCGATATTCCGGAGACTGGCTCACCTGATGACTGACATCCTGCTGATGATTTCGGTTGGTCGGGGTTTCGAGCCAGATTAGCGTCAAATTGCCGTCGGTGACCCGGTCGGCCCTGTGTTTCAGGTCAGCTCAGTGATCCGTAGTACCAGTAAAGCCGCCGAGTCAGCGTCTCCAACAATCAGTAGCCATGACTCTTCTGGTGGTGCCGCTGCTATGATGATGCCCCCGGGACTCCAGCACATGCAGCAGCTCATTCAGCAGCACCTTAGTCCGGGCCAATTCCAGAACATCTTCCAGCAGCAGGGGCTCTTCATGCGACAGCAGGTGCCCGACGTACGTATGCGTGTTGTGTGCTACTACCAGAGCTGGTACCAGTACTATAACTATAACAATAATTAACACAGAAAATAGTGCTAGAGCTATTACTATAGCTGGTACTAGGACTAGTACCAGGAACTGCTATTACTTAAGCCCGCACAGCTCTGTGTGACCGATAAAACTTCCTGTTGCGAGGTGCATGCACCTGGTATGTGCACTCGGCACATGCGAGGTACAATCGGATCCCAGTGGTTCCGCGTTGCTTTCTCCTTTGGTATGCCTCGCGATGCTTTGAAAGCGCCGGTTACCTGTGTCTCCGTAAATCATGTGCAACCTGTGGAACATTGAAATCCGTCGAATAGTCCTCCCAGAATCCTTCCTCGTCTTCTCACGAGGAAACGTTCCTCCACCACCAGACTTGTATCCGTTCTTGTCTGCGTGTCTGGTGCTCTAGACTGGCTGCTGTTGTTGTTGTTGTTGCCGTCCCTGGCCACTGCTGCATTGGTCTGTCGGCCGAGCGGCGTGCTCGTACTTCATGCACTGGTTTTTGTCCGGAGGCCAACGCCCTCACGAGCCGAATCTGCCCGCCCCGACTGTCACGTTCTGCCGCAGCATCAGCAGCTGGCGGAGCTCAGTAAAAAACAGACCGAGGACGCTGTGCGGCAGCTCCAGGAGCAGCTTCAGATCACCATGTACCAGCAGAACCAGGTGGGCGACCGTGTCGGCGGCCCACGCCGCGACCATCGCGTTGGACACTCCTCCCGCACGTGTTTACGCCCGTGGTATCGGGGCGGATGACGTGCGCCGGCGCACGGGCAGTTGTGTTTGGACAGGTTGTTGGCTGCTTTGCCGAATCATGTCCGCAAAGTTTCGCTCACTTGAACCTGACTCATAGTGTTGTGGTGCGACCTGCCCTGGAGAAGTGCTTTGACTGCTGTCGCTGACTGATCGGGTGATCCGCGACTGCCGCCCCCAGACTGCCCGTTGGTTGTCAGGTGATCAGGTCTTCCTTGACACAATCTCTAGACTGCCCGTTGGTTGTCAGGTGATCAGGTCTTCCTTGACACAATCTCTAGACTGCCCGTTGGTTATCAGGTGGTCAGGTCTTCCTTGCCGCCATATCCGGACTGTCCGTTGGTTATCAGGTGGTCAGGTCTTCCTTGACACCGTCCCCAGACCGTCCGTTGGTTATCAGGTGATCAGGTCTTCCTTGCCGCCATATCCGGACTGTCCGTTGCTTGACTGCTCTCTGCAGACTGTTTATTGGTCGCGCCGGAATACCACATTGATGTCAGATACCAGATGATCACATGTAAGTAATGCCAGGCCCGATGATAACTTGTGGCAGTCGTGGAATGCTTCCACTATGCTGTTGGCCACGGTCATGGACGTTGATGTATTGCATCCCGAAGAGCCTTGGTCCCCTAACGTAGGTTTGCATCGCCTTCAGTAATTTATATTTTCATGATAACTATACCCCAATATATTTCGGACGTTCTATCCCTTGCATTTCCTCCTCGCCAATGATTTACAGAAATTGACTTCTCTCGCAACAGTTTCGGGCTGGGTAAACATAACTGCTGGCATCTCGCCCTGTTACACTGGATTATCGAAATATTTAATGGGTTTTTCTTCTCTCGATTCTGCAGTCCAACTATTCGCTGTTATTCTTCGCTAACTGACCAGTTACTCTCCTCCACCAATGTTTCTCCAACAAAATGACTAATTGGTATCACGTTCCCCAACAGCCGTTTTCCGTACACCAAGATAGACAGTCTTTTTCCGAGTGAGTCGACCGTGTCCCGTTCTACCACACAATGTGTGCGGATTCCCCCAACCGGGAGATGTCGCTACTTTCCTTCGTGACAGCCCATCTCTTCTCCGTCGAAACACTGACAGTGTGCAGGCCTAATAAGAATGTCCTCTCTCAACTTCGTTACCCCCGTAATCTGGCAAGGTTAACCGTATCCTCTGATATTTTCCGCATTAATATCGGTGGGTCGCGTGCTAAGACGCTCGAGCGTCTCTCGGTGCCGAGGTGACCCGAGTTGTTGCATGTCGGACAGGTGGTGCACGATAAGAGCAAGTCGGCTGCTCTGTCGCTCCACCACTCGCACCTGATGCAGCAGATGCAGATGATGCAGCAGCGCTACCTGCTGCAGCAGGCCGGCATGCCCGTCACCCCAGCAAGCGGTCAGTCAGGTCAGTACGTCAGGTCAGTCGGCGCAGTCAGGCCGGCTACATCAGTCAGGTCAGTCGGCGCAGTCAGGCCGGCTACATCAGTCAGGTCAGTCAGCGCAGTCGGCACAGTCGGGCCGGGCCGGCTACATCAGCCAGATCAGTCATGGTGCTCAGCAGGGGAGAGTCGCAGTTGTCAGGTGGGTAAGGGCTGGCGGGCTGGCCGTGGATGCATTGACATCATTGTTATAATATTTTGCAGTTAATTGGAGGTGCTTTCAACGCATGTTGAATGAAAGAGGTTCGAAGTCGATGCACCCTTAATCTCAAATAACTCTAGAATAGGTGTCGATTTAATAGAGCGGCAGGCTCAGAGTTTCATGAAGACCACCTTAAAACCGATTTACAAACATTTACAATGGATGTCCATCCAAACCCTCCCCTCCTAAAAAGGAACGATTTATCCACCACTTCCGATGCACGCGTGCTATGTATTGGTACTCGAGTTGAATATATGATCTGACAAGGTTTGTCTTTGCTTTTTGTCAGGTATGGTTCAGTAGTTTTGACTTCGAAATATGCAGCAATATGATAAAAGATAAAAGTCCTTGTGGATTTTGTATTTAGTTGACGTTCTCGTCGACTGAAAAAAAGAGTTTTTGTTCGAGCCGCTACATGACCAATGTAGTCGATGCGCCCTAAAGCCCTACTAGCTAACTAACTAACGAGTTTTGGTCGTGCCGGCGACTAGAACTGGACGAACAAACGAATTTATATCCCACAGGTTCTCTAATTTGCTTAAACGACAATTTTGTAAAATATTAACAGGTAAGCTACGTTTGGGATGACAACCAGTTCCGTAGCTCTATTCCACAGTTGCATGCAGTCCGCTTCCTGGGGACGACGTTTCGATGAGTTGAGCATTCGAAAGACGGGAGAGGAAGACGTTCCATGAGTATGGCAATAAATCGGAAGACTCGTTATCCCACATTCGTGGGAAAGTTTGGGTTCAGTTACAAGCAAGTAGTATGTTTCCGCCCGAGCAATTTGATTGCATCTGTTTTGTGCATCACTTTAAGTTTTAGCTAAACTGGCGCGGCTGTCCCAAGCCATGTAACTTCACAATCACTGTGCACCGTTTTCTTTTGTTGCAAGCCGCCTGTGTGTGCGGCACTGTGCCGTCGCCATAGCAACGGCGCGACGCCGGCGGTGATTCACGTATGGCCTGGCCTCTGCCGGGGGCTGCGGCTGCCTTCTACTGGTGGCGGTTTGTTGACACACTACACCTCAAAGCCGGGTCGGCACGCTAGCGGCCGTGCGCGGCGTCCATGGGCCGCGCGCCGCCGCCGCTGGATCGATGGCATGGGCGCGCGGCCCGCCGGCCGGACCGACTGGCCAGACTGGCCGGGCACGATGGACGAGTCGATGTCGTCGACGGTCGGAAGATGCCGCCGATCACGGTGTAGCCGCCAACCTGTGCCGGCTGGCGGCCAGTCCGATCGAGTCGCTCCGAGCCGCGCCACGGCACCGCGAGGCGGCGACTCTGCGGCTCCTCGACACGACCGGACCCGTCTCGACCCGGCGTCGTCGGCCATGTTCCGCGCAGCTCGACCCTTGTGGGGGCGGCCCAGCCAGGTGCCCACTCGACCGTCGCTGATCGAGAGCTGCCGCCGCTGCCGCCGCCGCAGTCTGCGCTGCCACACTGGCCGCAGTCTGCGCTGCCACACTGGCCGCAGTCTGCGCTGCCACACTGGCCGCACCGGCGGCGTGATCTGGCCTCATCAATAGTCGTCACGGGCGGCTTTAAAGGTGTGAGAGCTGGCGGCTATAATTAGACAACTGCCGCGGAGCTGCAGAGCCGCCGGCGGGAGCGCCGACCGCCTCACGGCCTCTGTCTGACCGGCGTGCGGTCATCGACGCCGACGAGGCCACCTGACGCCGGGCGCGTGTGGCCGGCGCTCACGGTGGCGCGTGGCACCAGAGCAGACGGTTTGACGTCAGAGGACACCTGGCTGGTCATCTCTGCACTACGTGGCCCGTGACGGGCTTGGCCGCACGATATCACCAGTGTCGGGCTGCACAATGTCACCAGTGTCGGGCTTGGCGACGTCGCCACAGTGTGGGGCTTATTGACGTCACTTCACGGTGTCGGGCTCAGTGACGTCAAGTCACATTGTCGGGACTGGGGACGCCACTTCACAGTGTCAGGCTTGTCGACGTCACTTCACGGTGTCGAGCTCAGCGACGCCACTTCAGTGTTGGGCTTGGCCACACCACATCACCAGTGCTGGCTGACCTACCATAGTACGATGCTGCTCCTGGGGGATTACCAACTGGGTGGTACGACTGGGTCACACGGTGATCTACAGAGCGCGGTGCACTGGCATATCAGTCACCATGCGTGCCAGATTCACACGTGAAGTGTGCGTTTGTGAGCTCAGTCAAGAGATAACACGTCATATCATTACCTAAGCATAAAAGCATGATGTGGAGGCGGCGTGGACATAATCTCTTGGCCCACCTCACCATCTCTATGCCGTCGTTCACAACACACCCATTCATGAATCGCTAAGCTAAGGAGTTCCTCAGCTAGCTGGAGCTTGCGAGGTTCTACTTCGCCTTTTTAGGTCACGGGTAAAATTTGTTGTTCGGTGGAATTCGGCATTGTCAGATTAGTTCAAACCAAGTCACTCAAAATTAGCATAATCCATACATTAACCATTAATCGTGTCGGCGTTGCATGGACAAAATCGACGCTAAAAACCTTCTCTTCATGTCGTTAACGTGCTCTTAGGTTCATGGCCGTACGAATTCGGGCGAGATGATGCGGATTGGGAAGTTTGCGGGACGGAGGAGGCTGCGTAGCCGCGGGCGGGCGAGCCTGCCCGCACTGACACTTCAACTGGCCCGTCCTAGTTTTCCTCGCTACATAACTATGGCGAGACGAAGCAGAACACGTGGCGGCACGTGTGCAGTCCCGCGGCAAGGTCGCGGCGACAGGTCGCCGAGGCAGCTCCCGCCGGCCGACGCGCCTGTTGGCGTGCTCCCTGTGTCACAGTGCAGCTGCACCTCGGCCGATCTGTCGGCCAACTCCAGGCGCACGCCGGTCGATGTTCGGCAGACCAGTTTCGGGTCGATGTTGCGTCGGGCCGGCTTTGTTGTTGTTTTCGAATCGGCCTGGATACATTGCTGCCGTGGCAACTGGTTGCACCATATTGACGCGTTGTGCTGGCGTCTGCGTAGGATGGCGCTCACCGGCGATCAATGCCCGCTCGTGCCAACAAAAGTAATTGACATCTTGCGTCCGCTCTGTTCGCGGTGAAACTGATCCGGCTCCAGAGCAAGTCGGCGTGAGGGAAATGCTGCAACGTGAAGCACTGGCAGACACGTCAAGGTTAGAAGAGTGCCTGTAGCAGGCCAAATATACGGGAATGCTATCCAATTTGTGTTGGATGCGATCAACGAACATTTTGTGATTTTTCAAGCTGTATAATTAATTAGCATAGCCCATATCCCCTCCACGTTTGTCTTTTATCCATGTTTGCTATCCTTTTATGTTTTTGCTGTGCATGCCCTATACTTGTTACCCTTTGTCTATTATCACTTGTTTTCCTTTGTTTCCTTGATGAGTTGCCTACTGGCTAAAATTGCACACAGAGTTATTTGTCAAGGTGAACCATGCTTATCAGGCATAAAAGATATCCCCTATTGATATCGGTTGGGTTACAGCAGGATGCGGGCCAATAATAGAATGGCAAAAATGCACTTCGAATTAAGGAACTCCTTTTCCCACGCCATCTCGTATGACCCTCTGCAATACGTAAGGGCTACGATTATTTAGTTACCTTTTACATTGATCTCCAGTCACTGCTGTCACATTGCTGAACCTGCCGGTGTTATACATTGACAGTCAAAGGTATCCTCCGCCGCGATGGCAACACCTGGATGTCCTAACGTATGTCACAATGACGCATACCACTAATTATAGGTGGGGATTTGTCATGGCTTATGTGGGGTGGTGTCGTACGTCTGCAGGTAACTGGAAGAATCTCCGTGCATTTCCAACCATTGACAAGCCATCTATTTATGCGAATATAGCTTCCCTATCGCCTTGCTCTTTGAATGTGCAACAGTAAATTTCCTATTCGCATTTTTTTATCGAGTCTAATAGAAGATTCTCGTCGGCTAAGATTTTGAAAAACGTTCTGGTGCTTGCTTGACGTTGTACGGTGTATTCTAGACTCACTCTTTTAAATTATGCTCAGTATTTTTGGTCGCAAAGGCAAGAAGGAAATTCAACTCACTTGAGCCTCACCTAATCTGACCTGGAAATTTGAAGAAGACTTATTTTAGTCCAAGTCGTGACATGCGGCTAGCTGATAAGTGTAGGGACTGTGAAGTCGATGCTTGCAAACATGATATGAGTCGAGAAAGGTGGCTAAAATTGTCTCTGTTGGCAGAAAGCATACAATAATAAGTAGCCTCGACGATGCGGTTAGGACGAATCGCATGCGTATCCATCATAATCCTTCATGCTGGCTACCGATTTCCCAAGGCGATGGAGCTGACATGGCATATGTGCGAATTAATTCTGCCAGCTCCGATTACTATCGGTACCATTCGGGAATCATCATGGGCTGACGTCACGCGTTGAACGGCATTGTGGTGCAGATGTGACGTTCATTGATGGCTTCTGTTTTGCTCTTCGAGATGCTGCTGAGTAAGCATATGAAGCCCGATCAGCTAGCATTCAAGAACAGTTTATGTGTGTTCTCTCTGAAGCGTGACCCTGAAGTTGAATCGTCGCTTGTGTTTAAAAATTCGTACATGTACGAATATTTTTTCAGGAAAGTTGCGAAGCATAAGAGTCATTTGAAAGCAAAGCATCTGGGTGAGCGCCTATCGCGGCGCACTTTTCTTACTTACCGTTTACCATATTTTTACGTTATGTGTCATGACGAAAGCTGGAAATAAACCCACATGTTTTGTTGTAAAAGGACACCTTTATATGTTGGCGAGAAAGCAGAAATGAATGAGAATACGTTTGACCTTTTCTCTGTGCATTGTGAAATACACTCCTCGTAGGTTTGGTGGTATACACGTAAAGCGTTTGCGGCTTTTACCATCGCATCGGCCCAGACAGATGAGACAAGGAGAGCCTGAGACAAGGAGAGCCTTTCTTTATTGAGTCATTGGATAGATTCCCACCATTAGATGGATTCCCACCACTGGATGAATTGCGATATTAGTTGCAGGAGTGTTTCGTGAACAGCAAACACTTAATCATGACTACTACCCATTCTTTAACTCGGATATCGTCTCCAAAACCGTGTCCTGTACTCTGTACTACTTACTGGTAATTAGTACCAATTGCAGTCTTTATCAACGCTCAAGGCTCATGGGCGCTTGTGAGACGGTCACGCAGCTGCTAAGCCGGCACTATGTCGCTGATTGGTTGTTTTATGGGTGGTAGACAATGTGCTGCTAAATTAACTAGTAAAACATGCAACACATCGACAGACCACAGATAGTGTTTAATGTTGAGAAAGTAGCGGCATTGAACAGCATGCCCACCACGTACGGCCCCGGAATGGTTCTGTGTCGGTGTTTTCTGTCGTGACACAGTTGTGTTACGTGATTCACGTGGGGTGGAAGATATGTGCTAGGGCATCTTTGCTATTTTTGCAAGCATGCGAACATTCAGCTTGCGAACGACAGAGATGCAAAATCAGGTAGACAACCTAATCATCCAGGTCATAATATATTCCTGCTGGAAGTTCAGTTAACATGTCGCTTATATGCTGATGTTATTGGTACGCGGTGGACACAATTTCCAAATGAAGCGATACTTTCTCCCATCCACTCTCCCACGATCGGCGACATTCTGGTCCGCAGCCTGCACACCGGTGCATGCTGTGTGTGCGTATGTATCTGTATGTGTGTGCGTATGTATATGTATGTATGTATGTATGTGTGTATTGTGTGTGTGTGTGTAGCGGTGTGTGCGTGTGCTTGGTTTGGCCGGTGGGGCACAGTGTACCAATGCTGTGTGCCAGTGCCGGTGTGGCGGGCAGCGGCCACGCTGACACACCGTGTCGAGTAATCACGCGCACGTTTGGCGAGACCGCGCTGATACGGTCGCAGTCAACACGGCCACATGGTCGACGCCGAAAGTCATGCACTGTGTCGCGCCTGTGCCGCGCCCGCGCCGCGATAGCACTACCCGCGCCGCACCTCGTCGCATCTAGCTGGCTGACTCACAGCCGTGGTCTCGGCGGACCGGACCACAGTCGCGGACTTGGCGGATCGGACCACAGTCGTGGTCTCGGCGGACCGGATCACAGTCGTGGTCTCGGCGAACAGGATCACAGCCGCAGTCTCGGGGGACCGGATCAGAGTCACGGTCTCGGCCGACCGGATCACAGTCGTGGTCTCGGCGAACAGGATCACAGCCGCAGTCTCGGGGGACCGGATCAGAGTCACGGTCTCGGCCGACCGGATCACAGCCGTGGTCTCCGCGGACAGGATCAGAGTCGTGGTCTTGGCGGACCGGGTCACAGCCGCGGTCTCGGCATACGATGAGAACAGGACAGGAGTCACACAGGCACCCCAAGATATTGCACGCAGTGGATGTCGGAGGGAGACCAGGTCATTGAGTCACGGCACTCTCACGTCGCACCGAAAATATGTCGCCTTTAACAGGAAAAATGAGAATATGGGCCAACCTGACTAACTTTGCACCCTCTTCCTCTTCTTTCCCGCGGTCGACGTATGAACCCTCCATCTCACCAGTGGACGCAGTGCGACACGTGGTAACAGTGTAGAGCAGCATGGTGTCTGTACGACGACTCGCAGTTCGTGGTGAAGTATTGGTGACGAGCAGGCTGTGTGTATTAGCTTTGCGACGAGACTGCGGCCAGCACGAAGGTCGTAGTAGCGTTGTATGCATGGACAAGACAAGTTGAAATCCATTCATTCCATGCAATGCATACACTTGGCGGCTAATGATCTCGAAAATCCGAATCGTGATCTGACCCCTGTTCATGCGCCCACGACCAGTGCCGGAAACGATCGTGTTGTGTTATCATTGCAAACGTCTGCACCAAACCGCTTGACCAGAAATGTCGTCGCCAACCTCTCACGCCTTCTGGTCGCTGGCGGATTTGGTGACGTTGCGAGCTGTGGGGTCCAAACCCGAGATGCTGCGGTCCAGAGCCGTGCGCCCTACCGACCGAGCTACGTCGGTAACCCGAACCCGAGGCGGCCGATCGTTGCCGGGTTCGGCGTGTTGCTGGCTACCGCTTGTTGCCGTGGCAGCGGCCGTGCGTCGAGAAGCGGTTTATAGCTGATGGGTTTGTTCTGCTCGACAACACGCCGACGAGGCGGGCCGTTAGCGACAGGCGTGCTCACGTGCCAATAAGTGCACGCGCGCGGACACGTGGGCGTACAGCGACCTGCGACCGCTGGCTGGCGGTGCAGCAACGTCAGTGGCCGTCGTCACTCGGTACGGTGGGAGGACACAGACACGTGGGCGTACAGCGACCTGCGACCGCTGGCTGGTGGTGCAGCAACGTCAGTGGCCGTCGTCACTCGGTACGGTGGGAGGACACGGACACGTGGGCGTACAGCGACCTGCGACCGCTGGCTGGCGGTGCAGCAACGTCAGTGGCCGTCGTCACTCGGTACGGTGGGAGGACACGGACACGTGGGCGTACAGCGACCTGCGACCGCTGGCTGGTGGTGCAGCAACGTCAGTGGCCGTCGTCACTCGGTACGGTGGGAGGACACGGACACGTGGGCGTACAGCGACCTGCGACCGCTGGCTGGTGGTGCAGCAACGTCAGTGGCCGTCGTCACTCGGTACGGTGGGAGGACACGGACACGTGGGCGTACAGCGACCTGCGACAGCTGGCTGGTGGTGCAGCAACGTCAGTGGCCGTCGTCACTCGGTACGGTGGGAGGACACGGACACGTGGGCGTACAGCGACCTGCGACAGCTGGCTGGTGGTGCAGCAACGTCAGTGGCCGTCGTCACTCGGTACGGTGGGAGGACACGGACACGTGGGCGTACAGCGACCTGCGACCGCTGGCTGGCGGTGCAGCAACGTCAGTGGCCGTCGTCACTCGGTACGGTGGGAGGACACGGACACGTGGGCGTACAGCGACCTGCGACAGCTAGCTGGTGGTGCAGCAACGTCAGTGGCCGTCGTCACTCGGTACGGTGGGAGGACACGGACACGTGGGCGTACAGCGACCTGCGGCAGCAGGCTGGTGGTGCAGCAACGTCAGTGGCCGTCGTCACTCGGTACGGTGGGAGGACACGGACACGTGGGCGTACAGCGACCTGCGGCAGCAGGCTGGTGGTGCAGCAACGTCAGTGGCCGTCGTCACTCGGTACGGTGGGAGGACACGCAGTCAATTGATCAAAGCCAGTTGTGACGTATAGTCGATAGAAGCCGTGAGTGTTGCCACGGCTTCTCTGGAGAAGCCACCTTCATCCAAACTGCGTGAAATTCAGCATTGCGCTCATTACATTAAATGGACAAATATGACCAAAACCATCCCGTCTCCCCCATACCCATCAAAAACATGTGGTGGCGTCCATCGACGGATCAAATGCGGCAGATAGTTATTTTGTAGGAGTATCAGGAGCAAGTCAGTCGGTTGGAGGTCTAGTTGTGGCAAACGGTCAGTTGGAGGTCCAGTTGTGGCAAACGGTCGGTTGGAGGTCCAGTTGTGGCTACCGGTCGGTTGGAGGTCCAGTTGTGGCAAACGATTTGTTGGAGGTCCAGTTGTAGCAGACAGTCGATTGGAGACATAGTTGTGGAGGATATGTGAAAGATATCCTGCTGGGCGACTCATCACACCTGAGCGTGTCCCTGTCACACCTGAGCGTGTCCCCGTCACACCTGAGCGTGTCCCTGTCACACCTCTGAGCGTGTCCCCGTCACACACCTGAGCGTGTCCCTGTCACACCTGAACGTATCCCCGTCATACCTGAGCGTGTCCCCGTCATACCTGAACGTGTCCCCGTCATACCTGAACGTGTCCCCGTCACACCTGAGCGTGTCCACGACACCCCTGAGCGTGTCCCTGTCACACCTCTGAGCGTGCCCCGTCACACCTGAGAGTGTCCCTGTCACACCTGAGCGTATCTCCGTCATACCTGAACGTGTCCCTGTCACACCTGAGCGTGTCCCTGTCACACCTCTGAGCGTGTCCCTGTCACACCTGAACGTATCCCCGTCACACCTGAGCGTGACCCCGTCACACCTGAGCGTGTCCCCGTCACATCTGAGCGTGTCCCCGTCACACTTGAGCGTGTCCCCGTCACACCTGAGCGTGTCCCCGTCACATCTGAGCGTGTCCCCGTCACACCTGAGAGTGTCCCCGTCACGCCTGAGCGTGTCCCCGTCACACCTGAACGTATCCCCGTCACACCTGAGCGTGACCCCGTCACATCTGAGCGTGTCTCCGTCACACCTGAGCGTGTCCCCGTCACACCTGATACCTGAACGTGTCCCCGTCACATCTGAGCGTGTCTCCGTCACACCTGAGCGTGTCCCCGTCACACCTGAACGTGTCCCCGTCACACCTGAGCGTGTCCCTGTCACACCTCTGAGCGTGTCCCAGTCACACCTCTGAGCGTGTCCTCGTCATACCTGAACGTGTCCCCGTCACACTTGAGCGTGTCCCCGTCACACCTGAGCGTGTCCCCGTCACACCTGAACGTATCCCCGTCACACCTGAGCGTGACCCCGTCACACCTGAGCGTGTCCCCGTCACACCTGAACGTGTCCCCGTCACACTTGAGCGTGTCCCCGTCACACCTGAGCGTGTCCCCGTCACACCTGAGCGTATCCCCGTCACATCTGAGCGTGTCTCCGTCACACCTGAGCGTGTCCCCGTCACACCTGATACCTGAACGTGTCCCCGTCACATCTGAGCGTGTCTCCGTCACACCTGAGCGTGTCCCCGTCACACCTGAGCGTGTCCCCGTCACCCCTGAGCGTGTCCCCGTCACACCTGAGCGTGTCCCCGTCACAACTGAGCGTGTCCCCGTCACACCTGAGCGTGTCCCCGTCACACCTGAGCGTGTCCCCGTTACACCTGAGCGTGTCCCCGTCACACCTGAGCGTGTCCCCGTCACACCTGAGCGTGTCCCCGTCACACCTGAGCGTGTCCCCGTCACACCTGATCGTGTCCACGACACTCCTGAGCGTCCCCTGATTGTGTGTCTGTAGTCCGCTGGCGCCTGACGATCGCTCCGTACGGGCAGGTCTGGCCAGCGAGACGAGCAGCTCGCACTGGGACAAGTCGTGCGACCGTCGCTCGGACGGCAGCTCGCCGCCGTACAGCACGCCGCGGTCGCCGCCGCCGCTGCAGCCGCTCAGCGGAGCCAACGGCCTGCTGCCGGCGCTGGCCAACGGCGTCAGGTGGGACGCCAGGAACGGCGTCGACGACGAGCGGCACGCCCTCCAGGAGGAGGACGACACTGCCGCCAAGACGGCGCCGCTCTTCTCCAACGGCATCTGCAACTGGCCCGGCTGCGACGCGTCGTGCGCCGACCGCGGCGCCTTCGTCAAGTGAGCGCGCACGTACAGCCGCGGCCGGCGGCCGGCGGTGGGAGGGTGGACGGTGACGTGTGCTGACGGGATCTGCGCATATGATGACGGATGTGGTTGCCATGTGGTGGCCATATGGCGACCATACGGCGACCATACGGCGACCATACGGTGGCCATACGGTGACCATACGGTGACCATACGGTGGCCATACGGCGACCATACGGTGACCATACGGTGACCATACGGTGACCATACGGTTATGGGTGGGATGGTGGATGTGACTAGTTTTGTAACGGATGTGGTTGGTTTGTGTTGTTAGAGTCGTGAGCAGGGTTTCGGTTAGCACGAAATAAATATACTTGCACAGTGGGAAGACGTGTGTGGTGTGTCCGTATTCGTGATCTGCTATTAAGCATTCATTCGGAGGCGTAGCTCCTGATGTCATTGCATTCAAGTTAGGCCAACATCGTGACATTGCATGTTATACGACGCTGGCCGCATGTCCGTTGAGAATCCCTGACGGCCAGTAGGGCCTCGGGCATCTCTTCACCTGCCAGGTGTCTGCTGTAGGATATATGACATATCCGCCCACCCAGTGAGCGCATGCAGGACAGTGGACAGAGTATGCTTCCATCCTGCGGTCACTGACACGGCTTACGCATCACAGAAGCGTGCTGCAGAACACGTATGCAGGGCTGCCCACCGGACAGTGTGCGGCGGTGTGTCTGACCTCTGTCGCCCCGGGCAGGCACCTGAACACGGAGCACCGGCTGGACGACAGGTCAACGGCGCACGTGCGTGTCCAGATGCAGGTGGTGCAGCAGATGGAGAGCAACCTGGCCAAGGAGAAGGCGCGCCTGTCGGCCATGATGGCGCACCTGCACATGACCCGCGAGCGGATGGACGAAGTGAAGCCGGAGCCGCAGGTGAGCTGATACAGTTGCCGACGCCGTTGTCAGTGGCTCCCCGACGTGCCGGCCGATGGAGAAAATGAAGGATGTGCATTGCACAAGTGCTTGCGGACGTGGTCCAGAAGGAGCGAGGAATTGCGTATCATCGTGCCGTCGACGGCAACGATCAAGTCGTGTTCTTGGCATATAAATAGGCATACGATAGACTAAGCGCATCCTGCATCGAAAGGTTAGTTGGCGTTGACAGTTGTCTTCTCTTTTCTGTCTTTATGCTTTGGCTTTACGCTCTTAGCATGAAAGGAAACATCTCCCCGGTGCAGCACTTGTGATATCCTTAGAACATTCTATACGTCGATGAAAATTTCAAGTAGTTTCATGTGAAACAGCATATGTATATTGGTGAAATATATTTATTTTATTTGGGCCTACTTTACTTACCTCAGTTACTATTGACTAATAGTTGCTGGTCATTGCATTGGTATTTACACTCCACAACGGTCTTTGCAAGGATTCTCGAAAGTGAACTTAGGCTCTGTTATATTATCCATGATCCATACGTGTCCAATCAAGTGCAGGCAAAATCGTATTCGTAGATATCAGCGATACTCATAGTCAAGCCGACGATGACCTCGTCGGGGTCCATGTTGCATGTTGAGAGGCACCTCCAATTGCAGATGGCACCGAGCTTAGCGAGCTTACCCCAGGTGAGCGCGTCCATCTTCCCGTCGTCGACGCCGCCCAGCCAGCTGTTGTCGGGCAACCCGTTCCTGCGGACTGCGATGCTGCACGCGCCGGCGCCGGCCGGTATTGTGCCGACCCGCCGAAGGGTCACTGATCGGCCAGTCGCCTCAAGTGAGTACTGACCGGCCACCATACCGAGCACAAACACCGGGCCCACACACCGTGCCCCCAGACCGGACCTACACACCGGGCACCCCACACCAGGCCCCCACACCGGGCCCCCACACCGGGCCCCCACACCGGACCTACACACCGGGCCCCCACACCGGGCCCCCCACACCGGGCCCCCACACCGGGCCCCCACACCGGGCCCCCACACCGGGCCCCCACACCGGGCCCCCACACCGGGCCCCCACACCAGGCCCCCACACCGGACCCCCACACCGGGTCCCCACACCAAGCACAAGGGATGTAGATGTAGATACTGGCACAAGGGATGTATATGTGGATACGGGCTTCCTACTATACCAGATGGTGCACCATCAGTAGTAGCAGAAGCACCCAGTAGTGATTTAGGCTTTGGGATTGGTGGGTACAACCGAAGACGAAAATCCAATACGTCAACCAGCCTTTTTGTGGCCCTTCAAATATATGCGTTTACATGGTCATGGTTGACGATGTGCCCAAGAGCCTAAATAACAAACCAACGGTTCGAATGTAATTTACGTCAGTCGCCCAACCGGTACCAACCAGATATATTTCATGACAGGCAGCACCACAATTAGGATGACTCGATGTGGCACATTGGCTCCCGATTGGCTGATGAAGCGCAGTATGTTAAGTCGTGTACCGAAGTCCTGCAGCTCATGTCTTTCTAGGCTGAATAAGTGCTGTATTCTGATATTTTGGGGAATGAGGTTGGTGTCCGCGCCTTAACCAAACACCTTGCGGATGATGCCAAGGTGATGGATTTATTGCGGATGGAGTTGGCAGCAGCAGCTGCAGCGGCAGGCTTTCCCGACACCGGCATCCAGAGCTGTTGTGTTGTTCCATTGCAGTTCAACTGTTGTTGGCGCAGCCCGCAGATCAATACCCGGATCGGCTCTACGCTTATCTGATACCATGTTGTGCCCGTGACGAGTGCACACAAACAGGCCCGCCGTATTACGGCGCCCACTTTACGTGATTATTATGAACTAGGAAAGGTAAACTCATTACTATCCTTGCCGCGGATGAATATTTAATGCCACGACATGCGTACGCGTGGTGTAGAAAATACGCCGACTGGGTTGTCGGGCTGACGAACCGCCACAACAAAACATACCACCCGACTCATCGGCCGAATGATATTTTGTGTAAACACGCGCTTCAGTAGAATAACGCCAATACGCTGGTTATGCACAAAGGACGTAAACACGGTGACTATGCTAGTTCAGGACGGTAATATCGGGCACACCGTGCTTCTCAGTATTGGGCTACGTGTCGCCGTAGTAAATTTGATGTTGTAGCAGTAAGCTAACCAGAGACGTGAGGCTACATGTAGCGCATCAGGCGTACAGGCGAAGCACGCTTGTCCCCATTTAAATTTAATTGAGTAAAACACAAGCTGAATGTAGTCAGGTAAAACGAAAAATAAATCAGGCTCAAATGAAAGCAATTCTATGGACAAGTTTCACGTAGTGGGTCTCTGGTTGCAAGAAACCGTAATATTACTTCGTAAACAAAATTTATGTATTTGTCTCACAGGAGAAGCATTCAGAGCATAATTTGATAATTTCACTTATGGCTTGCCATCAATTTAAAAACCTTCTCGTAGCAATGACGTCACATATGTGGTTTCTCGAAGCAGCCAAGCTCGAAGCGCACAGGGAACCATACGTTGGATTGTTCCATGCAACGTTTTTTTAACAGACTCACGTCATGGATACTAAGGATGCTGGTTGTGATGCTGAAATGCTTTTACGAAAATATGAAGCTTGGAAGGGTAGGTAATCTAGTATGGTCGTAATACAGCAACTACAATGTTTGTTTCAAATCTGGCGCAACGTGGTGCGCACAAACAGCAAAGGCTTGTACTATGTTCATGATTAAAATGAGTAAAGTAATGGAAAAGACAACGACATAAATTATTTGTGACTTAGCTGAACAAAGACCATGGCTTCTCCCTCAGCAAAACAAAGGCTGTTTGTACCTAATTCCATAATTGGCATTGCATAATGGGGTAAGCTGCAAGCGGCATCCCAATGCCAAATTTATATTCATTTGTGAATATTACACTTCACATTATGAAATTGTCAAAATATATGAGCAAATACATGAAGATGCAGTTAAAATGCATATGTTTATTGTGGTAGTTTGGCAGATGTCAAATCATACCTTCAAGCAGCATTGTGATGGAACAGAGTGGGCAAGATGCCTGCTCCAATTGCTGCACTATATTGATGATGTGTGGATATATTTTACAAAGGGACTACTATCAAATGACAAATTGCAGGGATGATTTAGTTTACGCTATGGATTTTAGAGAAGGGACACATGTTTTCAGGTTGATCTTTACATGAAATGCCAGACATGTGGTGGAATTTCAAGTAGCTTACTTCCAGGGAAATACACATCGTACATGTGTATCACTTCATGCAATAAATTATCAGTATGTATAAGCGGACGTGATCAGCTACATGCAGGTGTAGGGTGACGTGATCAATAATATGTAGGTAAGCGTAGGTAGAACAACATAATCAGTGATCAGCAGGTGTAGGGCAATGTTATCCAGCATCTTCAAGCAGCATTTCGATGATGAAAAGTCAGCAATATTCCCTCTGCAACGGCTGCCATATTCTTTGATGTTGTTGGAGATAATGCAAAAAGGGATGGCTATCAAATGGAACATTGAAGTGATTCATAAGCTAGAACTGCTACGGATTTTAGATGGGGGACAAGGATTATTGGCTTAATTTTTTACACGGAATGTCAAGTATGTTGTGGAAATTCACCGAGCTTGACAAAAAACCAATAATGTTTGCCTGTAAAAACATTACAAGTGTGCTATTGCTGGGGTTCTGCAGTTTTGTTTCAATATGTAATGACAGTCCTGTGCTTTAAGGTATTCACGATACAAATTATGCATACATTTTACCTGCATGAAGCAAAGTGGTTAGGTTTGGCTATGTCAGGTTTAGCTAGGTTTTTTACTTCGTTTTTTTTAAGATTTAGTTTTTCTGAAACAAGCTTAGGCCATGTTACATTATGTTTGGGTTTTCGATTACATTTTTTAAAAGCAAAAATTGCTCGAATTTTGTGCACATTTGCCACTATTTTCTTTCCTTGGGAGGCCAGGTTATATTAAGTTAGGCTATGCCTTTTCATTTTTTTGCATTATTTTTATATTCTATAACCCATCTCCAAACCATTTTTTCGTGTTATTTTGCCAGCCAACTGAAAAGTATGCATGCGCATGGAAAACGAGTAGCCACATCATGTTCATCACCTTCATGAACATTGCGATGGAAAAAAGAAGAAAATTCACAAATTACCTTAAAGCACAAATTTGTTAAATGTTTTAACGTCTTCGGCATGCTGCAGCCAGCTGGAAAGTGTCAATTCGCTTCACTTGATAATATGAGGGGATTGTGGGCATCCATGTTTCCAAGAATATGGATTCTAGCAAGTCACAGTTCCAATCGGCAAAAAGTATATTTCTATTTTGTGGGCGTTTTCACAAAAATTGAAGATAGAATCACCGTTTTCAAGCTAAACCTTGCTGTGAAAATCCTCAATGTTTCACTTCTGAGGAGAGTACTCTGGTTCCAGCCTCCCGCTCATCTTTAGGTGTTTCCACGCCTATCAAAATAATCGTAACCCCTGTCCACCAGTGGTACCTATACATACAAATGTTCCTCGCAGCAAGCTGGGCTCTTACCAGAGATCAGCGGACTGTCTCGGCGTGCAGAATCGCTCGACAACGTCCTCATGTTGTTGGCCGCCGGGAGGCCGATGAACATTGCTCCTGGCTTACTTGCAGTTTCATTTGTATATATCGACACAGACAAGAGTAATAGCGCCGTTTTCTACGATCTATTTGCCACTGACGAACGGATGTGATCCACGCTAAAACTGTCATGATTATTAGGAACCGGCAGCGTCCCAAATGGAAGATATAATGGCCGACAGTCAAGTATCGCTGAACTCTACATATGTGACGTCTCATATTTTGGCCAATCACAAAGTGAGGAAATCTGGGACACTTCTTTGAATTATTGAAGTAAATTAAGGATTTAAAAAGAACGAATGCCACCATCGTCTTTAAAACTAAAAATCACCAGTGATACTTTAAACAATACGGTCGGTTCCGACATCAAACTTGTCCATTTATCATACAAGAAGCGAAGTTCAACTTCAAGTACGTCAAGTTCAAATTTAAGATAATTTAAATCAAATAAAAATAAGCCAAGTGAAAATAATCTAAGCTGGATTGACATCATTTTCAGTTCGCACATGAAGTCATGAGCGTCTATAGCAACCTGAACATGAACATGCCAAAATATTCCATGCATATTTTGCGTCCAGTGGGTTTGTACTTCAAAAGCGCCGATATAAAGCATATATTTTGCAAATTGTGCTGGCAGAAGGTATAGACGAACGGATACAAGGCGGCTGTGGCCAACGGCGTAAGCATGAATACCACCTTCGGTTTAATCGGCAAATTCGATCAGTCATCAAAGCAGTGCCGAGGGGCACGATCGAATGAGACCAATCCCGACCACCTCGACAAAATGTTCCAGTATTTGGAAGAAAGCCAATTGCTGTCGTTTAAATAAATCGCAGAGTGGCTGTACACTGACACAGCAGTTGCTATATCAACAACGATTCGCAACCGCCTGCATGGTTGTTTTGCGCATGCAAAAAGGTTAAACCAGACCCGTCGTCCATGGACTAGGACGAAAGCAGGATGAAGCTCGTTTTATATGTTGATGAGGTCATGGAAGTGATCGGCGGCCGCACGGAAGTACTTTGCTTGGACAAATGAAAATATAGTTTTTTTTTCACGATCCAACGGCCGGTTCAGGAGGGTGAATTCCCTGTAGCATCGGAGCTCCAACGTCCCAAGGAAAAAGCTTGCACATCGTTAGCGCATCAGTCAGACAGGCCTGGTATACTGGGAACGGCATCGGAGTCACTAAGCAAGTTAGACACCCGCTTATGGTTTCGTTCACTGTCTCGCTTGGTGCCGAAGCCAACGAGCAGATTTGTAGTCGTATGTCGTAACGCACCGCTGCATACGCACCTAGACAAAATCGCTGGGCAGTTCAGACGTGCTGCTCCACGAGCCCACCGTACGGTGTTCCGCTGAACCACATTGAAGACTGTTGGAGTGTTCTCAAGGCTGAAATCAAGACTCGTCTGGCAGCAGCAGTGACCCGGTTGGTACACCCCCCACCCTCCCCCCTCCCACCCAGCCGGATGAGCGGATAACAGATTGCGTCACCTGGGAGGAATACTTGACGCGCCCGCCGTCAGAATCACGCCAATGCTGTGCACCCGAACGTGCAAGCATGTGCAAAAGTATTTTGTTTATGTTTCGCTCCTGGCGGTTTTGGCATATTGGGCCCTTGGCGGTTTCCGCTGTGAGAAGAGGACGCCACTGCTGTGTGGACGACTGCCGGCTGGTGGCGGATGTCGCGGCTGCCGTGCTGATGACGTCACGTGGTGGTGCGCCTGTGAGAAGAGGACGCCACTGCTGTGTGGACGACTGCCGGCTGGTGGCGGATGTCGCGGCTGTCGTGCTGATGACGTCACGTGGTGGTGCGCCTGTGAGAAGAGGACGCCACTGCTGTGTGGACGACTGCCGGCTGGTGGCGGATGTCGCGGCTGTCGTGCTGATGACGTCACGTGGTGGTGCGCCTGTGAGAAGAGGACGCCACTGCTGTGTGGACGACTGCCGGCTGGTGGCGGATGTCGCGGCTGCCGTGCTGATGACGTCACGTGGTGGTGCGCCTTTGAGAAGAGGACGCCACTGCTGTGTGGACGACTGCCGGCTGGTGGCAATTGACCTGCTGCTGACGTCACGTGGTGACGGTTCGGGAGCCAACACGTCATACCTAGCCGCTGGCCCCGGCGCGATCTGTGTCCTGACGAAGATCCCCTCAGGTGTGCTATGCAATTGTTACGTCTGTTGTCATGCAAATGTTATGTCCGTCCTGAGACATTTTAAAATCAGGTGCAGGAATGTTCAATGAAGGGAAATATGCATGTGTATATAAGTTGTATTCACTCGAATGCTTTATCGCATGTCGAATGATGGATGACTGTCTGTTGAACGAAGTCCATGCAAGTGAACTTGAAATTATATTGCTTACATCCGTGTTTTCATTGGTCACAGTCTTGAACATCTGTTCGAAACGTTTAAACTTGAAGTTGAGTTTACTGTAGGTTTAATTTGGCTTATTTTATGGTGAGTTTGACATGTTAGGCCCATTTTGACAACTTTTACTCCGAGCTAGACATTAGTGGGAGTTCGCTGATGTAGCCATCAGCTGAAAACTCTCGCTTGATGGGTACCATATGAACATATGAGCAAATGAAACGCAGCCGTGGCGGGTTTACACACAGAGTTGACCGTCCTTCAACGAGTTACTCTCAGATGTTTACCTTCACGGGACGTATTATGACAATCTACCCATTTGGATGGGTTACTGACCTGAAAAATGCCCACCCAATGTGCAAATATACCCCATTTGGTCTATATCAACCCACACCCAGTGGGTAAAGCCCAAGAATGTTTCCTCGGCGTGGACAACAATCTCGATCTCACCACGATCAACTCATCTCACCGTTCGTGCAGCAGCAACAAGAGAAGGAAACGTAATATAGGCCAGGGTCGTGCTTTTTCCGTCGATATACCTTTGCTTTTATACGCAGCACAGAGCACAACATTGCTTATTTGCGTGGTCCCTTGTTTAACAAAGTATAGATGATTGAGTAAAATACACCACCCTTCCCACGCATCACTCATCAAGGGTATATGTATATCCTTAAGCAAAAATGTGCTGTTTCCTTCTGAAATTCTGTCGCCTAATTCTACTCACACCTGCAAAAACATTGCGAATGCGCCCTAATCGCCACATCATCATCACCTGTTGTTTGTTTATTTTTGCTTGAGCGCGTCCATAAACCCCCAACGAAGAGCAAACAACAGGCAATGTGACGATTGGTGCTCATCACCACGCCGCCGTAAACGAACTTAACATGAAACAGAGCTTCTAGGCTTGCTTCTGTACCATTCGATGGGTCATCATTAATATCATTCACTGACTCATCAATGTGACGTGATGTGTCATGGACTGGTAGGGTCAAATATGTTTGATCTCTGGAGGTTAAAGTTCTGTTTGTACCGGTCGAAACGGCTTCTTTCTTTTCTACGTCTTATCAAGGGCTATGAAAGCTGCCAGTTTGGATGGGATCAGAAGTGAAGTAATGTATCATGCTAGGGTAATGTCATTGTTTTAACCTCTCAATGTCAAAGTCGACTGTCAGTCTGTCTGTCTCTCTGTCTGTAGTTTTCGAGTCCAATTGGGCTTTCGTACGATATATCAAGGGGAATGGCACCTGCCAGTTTGTTTGGGATCAAAGGTCACGTAATGTCCCATGCAGTGTTGGAGACAAATATATTTAACCTCTAGAGGTCAAAGCTGACTGTAATTGCCTGCCACGCTTGAGTTTTTATTTGTACGACATTTCGAAGGTTATACTTGTAAAGTTTAGCTGAGATCAACGGTGATGCAATATATCATGTAATGCTGAGGTCAATGTTGTTTAACCACTGGAGGCTAAAGTTGGCTCTGTATCGGGTTAGTCCAAATGCGTTCTCTTGTACGCCTCATGAATGCTCATCATAACTGGGAGTTTCGTTTACATTGCAGGAAAGACGCAATTGACCTTTTTGACGTCTTCAGGTGAAGCTCTTCTTTGTACAAGCCATGTTACCTAGGAACATTACCGTGGTATGCCATGTCATCTGCGTCAGACTTTTAGGGAATTGGAGGTGACGCGAATCTGGTTCTGAATCCCACTCCCAATATGCCACTGTCCTGACCATCATGGCGAGGGTCAGGGCATAGCCAGAGGATGAACTGATTTAGTGGAAACTGGAGAGGACGAAACTCAGTTAAGCACAACATTGCTCGCCAGCAAAACTAAGATGCCTTTCGGCATTCCTACTTACCTTTCAGGGATTGGCC
>JAOTOL010001435.1:1000000-1025190 GCA_034440575.1 Imbricaverruca yamaguchii
GTGGACCACACGCGAAAGTCATGCCATCGATCGGCGGAATGAATACCGGCCGTGCCTGTGTGTTATTCTCCGGATGGGTTGCTCTTCGTTTAAATATGTACTTCTGGAGTACACTTGTATCATAGAAACATTCGCATTCACATATTATTTTGTTCTTATTTGTTCAAATGCGAACAGTCAGTCCAACTCATGACTGCAGCCACACTGGAGATTTATTCGTACCGATGTGCTTGAACCCAAGGCAACATTGGAAATTACTAACTAAGATTGGACCCATCGTCAATTGTGTCCCATCTTGAACTATAGGAGCTGTTGCCTAACCTTACTCTGAACTGGGAGAACTCATTTATCGCACGCTTGCCTCCTTATCAACTCCTTAAAAGCCAACTATCCACTCTGCTGTTAATATAGTTTCTACAGAAGGACCTCAAGTACTATCACAAAAGTAAACCGATCGAACTTGCGTCATAGAGGTGTCAGATTCTAGCACTTGATGCATGGATCAGTCGGGAAGAACCCTGACGAGTTTGTTCTTTCACTCGCCAATAAGGTCTGATGTTTTTTCCTTCTGGCATATGCTCGTGTTATGCTTTTGGGAACACACAACTGCCACACATGCATTAGATAATTATCGAGGGACAAAATTAATATCACTGGGTATGAACTGGACCGTTACGCATTCGTAAATATCCTATTTCTGATGGACGCACGTCGTTCTCAGTTGTCGGCCCAGGTTCAGTGGTCGGCTGTCTACGGGAGGTTCAGTGGTCGGCTGTTGGCGCAGGTTCAGTGGTCGGCTGTCGGGCGGGGGTTCAGTGGTTGGCTGTCGGCGCAGGTTCAGTGGTCGGCTGTCTGCGGGAGGCTCAGTGGTCGGCTGTTGGCGCAGGTTCAGTGGTCGGCTGTCGGCGCAGGTTCAGTGGTCGGCTGTCTGCGGGAGGTTCAGTGGTCGGCTGTCTGCGGGAGGTTCAGTGGTCGGCTGTCGGCGCAGGTTCAGTGGTCGGCTGTCGGCGCAAGTTCAGTGGTCGGTTGTCGGCGGAGGTTCAGTGGTCGGCTGTTGGCGCAGGTTCAGTGGTCGGTTGTCTGCGGGAGGTTCAGTGGTCGGCTGTTGGCGGGAGGTTCAGTGTTCGGCTGTCGGCGGGGGTTCAGTGGTCGGCTGTCGGCGGGGGTTCAGTGGTCGGCTGTCGGCGGGGCTTCAGTGGTCGGCTGTCGGCGGGGCTTCAGTGGTCGGCTGTCGGCGGGGCTTCAGTGGTCGGCTGTTGGCGCAGGTTCAGTCGCCGGGACTGCTCACCAGTCGATTGTAACACGGCATACTGTGTCGCTCCGCAGTTTATATCCGGAGTTCTGGCTTTATCACAACGGGCCTCGACCGTGTCACGCCCACCATTGCAACCGTCCAGCATAATTATACTCAAACGAGGCGCTCTTTCATGCGAATAACCAACGTATCGTCTGCACACACATCGAAACCAAGGCCGGCTCCGGATGTAGCCAGCAGCCATTTCGTCCGTTGTGTGCGAATGTCCGGCTCTGTGGTCGTCTGCATGTCGCGAGGTAGGTCGCGCAGCACCTGTGCGCTATATATAGTAGGTGTTCTCAGCGCCCTCGGTGCAACAGTTGTCTGATGTGGAGCCATGCGACAACGTAATGACAGGTGGTGTGTGTCACCAGACGGACCTGGTACAGCCGGAAGAGCCAAGCATGTAGCGCCAGCTATCGGAAACATCCCACCACATCCGTCCATCCATTGAAACTTCGCTCTGTTCCCCGTAATACTAACGATGACTCACGTACAATAAGCTGATTGTATGCGAAGGAACTAAATGAATATATGCTGTCTACGCACCGAAACACATACTTTTTATTCAACAATTGGCCCTATATATTCACCTTGTCAAGTTCATCATCAAAAAATTAACTTTGGTCTCCACAAATTGCTATCAACATCGATATCTAAAATTGTACATTGTGCATGCCATAGAGACTTTGACTGACCGAAATCGTTTGACATTATTATTACCATTGCATTATACATACCATCATAACTGCATACCCTGATCAAGTGTATACCGTACACCATATGGATTATGTACGTTGCATAGAACATCTGAATAGTTATTTGCCTGGTAATATTAAATTAGTGAATTGGAGCACTCGATGTCAAACTCAATAAACGGCATTAGCGTTTGTTTCCATCCGCCTGACGGTGTTGGATGGAGCGGCCACCTTCCGTTCGATGCTGTCTGGCACCGTGTCCGTCTGTATCGCCATCGAAGGCCGATACGGCAGTCGGCGGTCAGTTAAACCAGCCAACTTACCCATCACTTTACGCGGCACTTCCACTTCTCCTGCAATGCGCTTGGAGCCCTTCACTTGGCAAGTAACTTTTAGGGCCCTCTCTTTTAGGGCTCACCAGCAAACTGACTTTGGGACGTATGCACATCGAACATATGTGTCACAGAGGTCTCGGAGGATTGCTCGTGTGTGTGTGTGAGTTTTGCCAGCCTGCCACCGTGTGGTGATATCGGCTGGTTAGGGTTGCTCCGTCTACGTGTATATATGCAGGTCATGTAGCACATGATTACCATACGCGCATGCGCGCCACTCGTGATGCACGGTACACGGCCGTACAACATGCGGTACATCGGTTAGCTACTCTCAACTCATCCAAGTCGAGTGATCGGGTGTGGTGATATTCCGCAGCAGCAGAGTACTCGCTGTGTGTCGCATGTGTACTGCATGCTGCACACTCCACCGTCCCGCCCATACTAGTATGTCATTGCATGGGCGCCGAGCTCAATACCTTGTCCAAGCTGACGAGCGCGGAGCTCCCACCTCTTGCGCTCAGGATTCGCTGGCACCTATCATGATGCATGCAGCGGCCTTTGCCATGTGGCCGCCGTCGCCACACTACGTGTACCGTGCACAGCCTTCACTCCTGGCAAATTTGCCACGGTGGTGGCGCCGAACTGCGCCCACTGGCACTTTGTCACTCACCAGGTTACTGGCATAATGGCTGTCCCACCTGCTCCCCAGGTCACTGGGATAATGGCTGTCCCGCTTGCTCCCCAGATCACTGGGATAATGGCTGTCCCACCTGCTCCCCAGATCACTGGGATAATGGCTGTCCCACCTGCTCCCCAGATCACTGGGACATGTTGAAGAAGGGGTTCTTGCACTCAGATACGCGAACACCTTGTCCTGCCATAAGAAGGAAAATATCCGTGAATTGGCGAATGGAAAATATTGGTCAATTACTTGTCGAAGAAGCGAATTAACCAGCGAAGTAGCGCATTGGTATGGTGCTGCTCGTTGCCGGGAAAGTTCAGCCCTTCCTCAGTGACCAATGCTAGTCAGTAGCCTACAGCTGGGAGCCTCTTCCGTGTGGGTCCGGTAGGCCTGCCTCCACGCGCATTCCCGGCAGTATTTTGGTTCGATGTGGCCCCAGCCGCGCTACGCCGATACCACCAGCGACGCTAAGCCGATACCACCAGCGACGCTACGCCGATACCACCAGCGTGCAGGGGACCGGGCCGGCCACTAAGAGGCCGGCCCGGTCATGGGCCGTGAGGCGGCCACCATAGTGGCGACACTGAATAATTGAACAGCTTCCAAGTGGCCCGGCGGCCTGCATTTTTACAGGGGATAAACACAAACTGCGGCGCGGCACGCCTCGACCGGTGGAGAAGGTTGGGGAGGTGGTGCTGCCTGCACCGCCTGCACTGCCAGGCCAGGGTGGTAGACAGAGCAGCCACAGCCTGCTGTCTGTTCGCCACTGTCGCTCGCGCACCTGCGCTCCTGGCAGTCGCTGTACGAATTATCTGGGGGACTGAGAAAGCAAGGTGTCGTAGAGCGACACTATCTTTGGACTTACGACAGTAGTATTTATCCGTGAGTCGCTAATTGTGATGCTACTGACATTCGCAATAGCTCTTCTAGTTCATGGTCGGAATGTTTGTTGGTGGGACTGCCGTTAATATTTGGTCCCTTTGCAATGGTTTGAACACCACGCAATAATCCACAAATAAGGATTTCATATCAGCATGTTTACATATGTATGAGGGGTATATTGAAACTGCCTGTGCTGGGCTATATTCCCGAAAGCTTCACGTAACTAGTAATGCCGGGGAGCAGACGGGTGATAATGACATTCTGACTTACGAAGTTACTTTGAGAAAGTATGTTGGCAATATTTTGAGGCACAGGACTGCCACTGCGCTTTCAAAATTCATGGGTACGATGCAAATGGAGTGCAGCTTGAAGGTTCTAACCCCGTAAGTGGTGCTTAACAAACTAGGGACTCCGATCCTTGCTCGACCTTCCACAAGCCTTAGACAAACAGCGTGCCGCATATCTAAGCTGTCTGCAGCCCATGACCTTTAGTCTGCATGCTACAGGTTTGCACATTGAAGGTCATGGGTGGTATTTAACCCAGCCAGGTTGGGCCAATTGCCATAAATGACCTTGAATATGTCAATAACCTATGCAAGCATATTAGCTGAGTTGCTTATCGCCCTACTACATCCAACGATCGCTATTTAGGGGCAATAAGTGGCACTAATTGAAGATAATTATCGATATTAGCAACGAGCTATTCTCTCCCATGACGTCACAGCTCAGTGACCTGACAAAACGTCTTGAAACGTTTTCCGCCGTAAGGTCGGCAAAGGGTCGCGAAAAAAACATGGAAACTTGGGCTTTATCAAGCCTCGCATGGCCGATGGGAAGTACAAGCACGATAACATTCTACTGAAAGCACTATATGTCCAATGAGACTATATGAGACTAAGGGTGCTGTATGACCAATGAAGCCGATGCGCCCTAAAGCCCAAGTAACTAACCAAGATGGCCTGAATGCTTCTTCTCCCTTGGATTGACCAGTGGGGTGGGGGCCAGATTGCCTGAATGCTACACATCATCCCTGGTTTAGCTAGTGGATTTTCGCTGTCGTAGGCGCATACAGGTGGGGGGGGGGCGGCAGAAGTTGAGTACCTCGAACGTTAACATGAGGTGCCATAAATCAGAGGAGTTTTAGGAATTGGACGAGGTTAGGCATAGCTTAACCCTTGTCTCAACAAAATTTGTGTCGCGCCATTGGTCGAACCGCCTAAAGAACTCCTGAGTGCACCTATGGTGGCGATCGCTGTACCGGACGTTGGCTGGGTGTGTGCCCGGCTCGCCTGGTGCCATGTGCCGGACGTTGGCTGGGTGTGTGCCCGGCTCGCCTGGTGCCATGTGCCGGACGTTGGCTGGGTGTGTGCCCGGCTCGCCTGGTGCCATGTGCCGGACGTTGGCTGGGTGTGTGTCCGGCTCGCATGGTGCCATGCCGTAGCCGGACGTTGGCTGGGCGTGTGCCCGGCTCGCCTGGTGCCATGCTGTAGCCGGACGTTGGCTGGGAGTGTGCCCGGCTCGCCTGGTGCCATGTGCCGGACGTTGGCTTGGAGTGTGCCCGGCTCGCCTGGTGCCATGTGCCGGACGTTGGCTGGGCGCGTGCCTGGCTCGCCTGGTGCCATGTGCCGGACGTTGGCTGGGCGCGTGCCTGGCTCGCCTGGTGCCATGTGCCGGACGTTGGCTGGGCGCGTGCTCTGGTCGCATGGTGCCATGTGCCGGACGTTGGCTGGGTGTGTGCCCGGCTCGCCTGGTGCCATGCCGTAGCCGGACGTTGGCTGGGCGTGTGCCCGGCTCGCCTGGTGCCATGCTGTAGCCGGACGTTGGCTGGGAGTGTGCCCGGCTCGCCTGGTGCCATGTGCCGGACGTTGGCTTGGAGTGTGCCCGGCTCGCCTGGTGCCATGTGCCGGACGTTGGCTGGGCGCGTGCCTGGCTCGCCTGGTGCCATGTGCCGGACGTTGGCTGGGTGTGTGCCCGGCTCGCCTGGTGCCATGTGCCGGACGTTGGCTGGGCGCGTGCCTGGCTCGCCTGGTGCCATTTGCCGGACGTTGGCTGGGCGCGTGCCTGGCTCGCCTGGTGCCATGTGCCGGACGTTGGCTGGGCGCGTGCTCTGGTCGCATGGTGCCATGTGCCGGACGTTGGCTGGGTGTGTGCCCGGCTCGCCTGGTGCCATGTGCCGGACGTTGGCTGGGCGCGTGCCTGGCTCGCCTGGTGCCATGTGCCGGACGTTGGCTGGGCGCGTGCCTGGCTCGCCTGGTGCCATGTGCCGGACGTTGGCTGGGCGCGTGCTCTGGTCGCATGGTGCCATGTGCCGGACGTTGGCTGGGTGTGTGCCCGGCTCGCCTGGTGCCATGTGCCGGACGTTGGCTGGGTGTGTGCCCGGCTCGCCTGGTGCCATGCCGTAGCCGGACGTTGGCTGGGTGTGTGCCCGGCTCGCCTGGTGCCATGCCGTAGCCGGACGTTGGCTGGGAGTGTGCCCGGCTCGCCTGGTGCCATGTGCCGGACGTTGGCTTGGAGTGTGCCCGGCTCGCCTGGTGCCATGTGCCGGACGTTGGCTTGGAGTGTGCCCGGCTCGCCTGGTGCCATGTGCCGGACGTTGGCTGGGCGCTTGCCCGGCTCGCCTGGTGCCATGTGCCGGACGTTGGCTGGGCGTGTGCCCGGCTCGCATGGTGCCATGTGCCAGACGTTGGCTGCGTGTGTGTCCGGCTCGCCTGGTGCCATGTGCCGGACGTTGGCTGGGCGTGTGCCCGGCTCGCCTGGTGCCATGTGCCGGACGTTGGCTGGGCGTGTGCCCGGCTCGCCTGGTGCCATGCCGTAGCCGGACGTTGGCTGGGCGTGTGCCCGGCTCGCCTGGTGCCATGTGCCGGACGTTGGCTTGGAGTGTGCCCGGCTCGCCTGGTGCCATGTGCCGGACGTTGGCTGGGCGCGTGCCCGGCTCGCCTGGTGCCATGTGCCGGACGTTGGCTGGGCGTGTGCCCGGCTCGCATGGTGCCATGTGCCAGACGTTGGCTGCGTGTGTGTCCGGCTCGCCTGGTGCCATGTGCCGGACGTTGGCTGGGCGTGTGCCCGGCTCGCCTGGTGCCATGTGCCGGACGTTGGCTGGGCGTGTGCCCGGCTCGCCTGGTGCCATGTGCCGGACGTTGGCTGGGCGTGTGCCCGGCTCGCTTGGTGTCATGTGCTGTACTCTACAGGGCTCTGCTGTGCCCGTGCGCGGTCACTGCTGACCTTGCCGGCATCGCACGTGCCTTGCGTGTCTCCGTGCCGTGTCAATAACACCCTGGTTGCATGTACCATGCCCGTGCCAGCTCACCGTACGTGTGACCATGTGGGTGTGTCACTACGTGTGGGTGTTTGTGTGTGTGTGTGCGTGCGTCGCCATACCTACGTGCAATGGCTAACTTGAATGCTGCCAGCGACATGGATATACTGGCAACAAACTTGGAGGGACCCGCCTCCACCCACCCTCCCCATATCCCTGGGTCAATACCAAGTACACCAGTATCACTGTTTTCTAAGCCAGAGAGGATGTTTCCTTGCATTAATGAATGTTTTGCATGTGCCACCTCGATTAGCCACTGATTAAAACGTAGAATCATCGTTAGGTACATTTTAGTGTTAGATGCTGAGTGACGGCCGGCACAAAACAGAAGATAAGGGGCATACAAGAGCTAATGCCGCTTCAAACAGACAACAGTCGCTGTTTTTGTATGTAGCTGGTGAATTGGACCGATTGTATCTGAACTCTGCTCAAAATGAGCAGATGTTGGTGGTTGTAGCATAGTTAGTTATGTCTGTGCTGCTATTGTCATCCTTCACCCGTCCCGTCTCGGGGGGGGGGGGTCTTCAACCGCCTCCTCAGGTTTTTCGCGGATAGCGGACAAGCGGCGCGCGGCAGCGCGCCCAAATTTGGCATACCTTTTCCCACATAAATTTGACATGCTGATTCAAAATTTTATGTCAGGTCATCTAGGGTTAACGAGTTAGTCGATGTCAAGTGAGGTCACCTCCAAAAGAAATCAACCAGTCGTCACGCTCTGACGGATATAGATATTGTAATGAAACTTTCATCGTTTGCTTATCTTTACGGATGCAATAAAACGTACGAGTGGAATTTTTCATTTTTTTCGGTTTTGACTACATATAAATTTTGCGTATTTGCCAAATTGCAGTTTAAATACAGGATTCTGGCTACAGTAAGCATTTTTTTTATTAGGGCAAGTTGACTTCCAACAGCGTTTCTCGGTCTGCTCTGCCCATTGGAAAACGAAAATTAAAGAAAAGTTGAAAACTTAAAATTTTTGAAATTTCAAAAGAAATATGTTTTTTTTTGGAGGGGGAGGAAATAAATTTTACCCCTGGTCGATTTCGCTGTCCTTTTCTTATTCCAAATAATTTTTTTCTCTCAATATATCCCCAAAATGAACTCTCCAGAGTCAAAAACATGATAGTCGTGAAATGTGAAAATCTATCCCCCTGGTGATGTCACTTGGGGGGAAATTGTTTTGGAATGTGGACCCGGACCCTACTCGTCGAGCGCTTTCCGATGACATCTCTTTCGTTTTCGTGCGATGCATAGTCTTCAACCGTCCCCCCCCCCCGAGAGACGGGGTGGGAGGATTTGACCGGAAAGACGGCGCGGGTTAATGATGCGATGATGATGCTTGAAACTTTTAATACCAGTTTAATAATCATGACCCTACGTAAACAGAAGCTGAGCTACATATGCATATCTTTGCGCTGCACATTTTAGTCCATTTTAATCCGAACATTGTTATCGATATGCCGTAGGCTTCGCGTACTGAACGAGGCGACACCACACATCAAGCTGTTTTGTCTCTGCTATCGGAACACGACAGGAGCAGTTGTTTGTAAGCTGAATGGTACATCATTTTGTTTTTTTTAATGAAAAAAAAAACAAGCATTATATATGTAGCGTCATTGGCCTGTGACGCCATGTACAGAGGCATGTTTGCCGCAGTTTTGCGCTACATAGCAGGGTAAGCTTCGGTTTTGTAATACCTAAGTTTGCATATAGTTTTAATTGTAGCCCAAAGATGGATACGAAAGGGAGCCAAATAGATGTATCATTGCATGACAGGTTAATTTTACTTGTGTGGCTTTAACTTCTGAGGAAGTAGTCGGTTTGTGCGAACAAGTAGAACGATACCAAGATAAGCCTCCATTATGTTGTGTAGTACCTGAGTAGTTTTTATGCGATTCTCCTATCTTTCCCCATGGGTAAGCATTTCATTAACAGATGGTTGCAATCAGCTCCCGTACAAAAAGTTCCGAAAGTGCCACTGGTGGCGCTAGTTGTCAGGCTGTCGCCGTCGAGCCGTACCTTTTACTTTACCGGAAGTTAATCATGTAGCAAGCGAGGTAACATTCGAACAACGTGTGCGTTGTGTCGTGGTAATACACGGGCTTAGGGATGAGATGGTACCTCTCTTGGCAATGGTGGCGATATTTGCAGCCTCAGCCTCAGCTGTTCGCCTGCCTTTCAAAACCGCAAATATTACCGTCATTGACGTGCTGAGCAGATCAGGAGATCAGGCGATTATATTAGGAGATTGGGCGATCACATCAGGAGATCAGGTGAACAACACTGCGTGCCTGACCAAAGAGTCGTTCGCACCGGTGACGTTTCCCATTGTTGTTCGTGTTTCCGTTGTGCGACATCCATTGGACCGGCGCCTATATATTGGCCGGACACATGCATTCGAACGCCGGTCACGGCCGGGCCTGGGTCTCAGCCCCAGCGCTGACGCTCACCACCAGACTATGCACGGTGCACTACCGCAAACGTGTGTGTGTGGCATGTCTCTGACCGCCGCTCTGACCGCCGCTCTGACCGCCGCTCTGACCGCCGCTCTGACCTCCACCCTGACCTCCACCCTGACCTCTACCCTGACGCCGCTCTGACCGCCGCTCTGACCGCCGCTCTGACCGCCGCTCTGACCGCCGCTCTGACCGCCGCTCTGACCGTCGCTCTGACGTCGCCTGACCGCCGCTCTGACCTCCACCCCGCTCTGACCGCCGCTCTGACCGCCGCTCTGACCGCCGCTCTGACCGCCGCTCTGACCGCCGCTCTGACCGCCGCTCTGACCGCCGCCCGGACGCCGCTCTGACCGCCGCTCTGACCGTCGCTCTGACCTCCACCCGGACGCCGCTCTGACCGACCCCCGCCGTCTGACCGCTCTGACCGCCGCTCTGACCGCCGCTCTGACCGCCGCTCTGACCGCCGCTCTGACCGCCGCTCTGACCGCCGCTCTGACCGCCGCTCTGACCGTCGCTCTGACCGCCGCTCTGACCGCCGCTCTGACCGTCGCTCTGACCGCCGCTCTGACCTCCACCCGGACGCCGCTCTGACCGCCGCTCTGACCGTCGCTCTGACCTCCACCCTGACGCCGCTCTGACCGCCGCTCTGACCGCCGCTCTGATCCGGACGCCCCCCCCCCACCCCTACCCCCGAGCGGCAGTACACGTCGCAGACGACGCCGGTGACGCAGCACGTCTATTCTGCTCCTGTCGCAGGTCCGTACGAGGAGTCGCCGGCGCAGAGACGGCGCGCCGCAGAGAGGTCCGGCCAAGACATCACAGAAGGTGCGTTCTCAGCGGTGCTGCCGCAGCTCTGTCTCGTCCCTGGGCCCTGCGGGGGTACAGAGCGTGCCATCTAAATGGCCTGGTGTACCGGTGACTTTGTTCATATTTGTCTGCTTCGTGCGGGAGAAGAGGCGTATCTCGCAGGGTACATAGCTCTCGCTGGCATGCAAAGGCACGTCCCGTAATCGGGCAGCTGCGGGGACCTTCGTAACGGCCAGCTGGAGATGGTGCAGTTCGGGCGTAGCTGCTCGAACATTTTCTTTCTTTCTGGCACATATGTGTATGTATGTCAACTGTATGTGACGCCGGGTCACTGACCAGTGACGTGTTCAGAGACATGTCCGGAAATATTTTGTCCTAAGCGCGCTTGGTGTTTTACGCCACTAAATGATCCCGAGTGGGTCATGTTTTGTATAGTCCTCCCATCAGCCGGCCGTGCCGTCATAGCTCAATCACCTGGCGTCTAGATCATTCAAGGTATCGTGGCCTCCTTGATAGTTGAATTGCTTGCAACAAGTGTTCAGCGTTGTTCTAATTCAGCTACCATTTGCTTCACATAAATATTCAAACTAATATTTCATGGCGTGTTCTGTGACGTTTGGTCTAGATCATATAATGCATAGTTTGGCTTCTTGTCGAGGTTTGCCTTGACGTATGGTGTGAATAAATTGATTGAGTCTGGACTCAAATATTGTATCCATTACATTGCTTGATGTTCGGTGTTTTCGTCACAATGCCCGACTGGATTCGCCGTTAGTCGATTGTGTGCGCGATCTGAAATTCACCGACAGATCCACTAAGCAGTCATGCAATACCGGCAGCTCCACCAAGCAGTTATGCAATACCGGCAGCTCCACCAAGCAGTCATGCAATACCGGCAGCTCCACCAAGCAGTTATGCAATACCGGCAGCTCCACCAAGCAGTTATGCAATACCGGCAGCTCCACCAAGCAGTCATGCAATACCGGCAGCTGCACTAACCAGTCACCCAATAGTCATGGAACAGTACTAAAAGCCAGAATATTTGGGCAGACATTGTGATAAGTAGCCCGCTGCTTTCCCGTAGCACTATTTAGATGAGAAGCGCAGTATCACGGTTTTTTAGTCTCCCTGTCTCCACCATGTTTGTTCCAGAAGACAGAAGCAGATTGTGTGGATGAATGTTGTCTTCGTGCTGCATGCGTACCGCTGTGTTTTCATCGCACTGACAGTACCACTAAAAAGCGCCTTGATGTTGCATATTATGCTACCTCATCCCGGTCGCTTTCGAGATTACTAGTTTCAATCGGAATGTGTAATGAAGGGGAAACGTCGATCCCCTCCCCGGGGAGTTCGCAGGGAATCAACATGGAGAGCAAATGAAAGAGTTCGCGATTAGTTAAATTTGTGTTTGCTCGTTAGATAGTTTTTCATCTGGGCCCTCCAGAGAAGTTCAAATGTTATTTATGCAGTCTTCTTTTCGCGAGGGAATGGGATGGCGTCGAGCAGAGCCGTGCCGTCGAGAGTAGACGGTACCAGGGTGTGCTCCTGTGTCGCTCAAGACAAAGCCGGCGCAATAGCGCTATTGACTAAGTGTTGCAAATTGGCCGTGTGCAGTGGGCCCGTTTTGTCTTTTTATTCCTAAATTGATGACGAAGGTTGTCTCAACCTGGTTAGGCGATGATCATGATTCATCTTCCACCGACAACAACGGAGTAATCACCCCTCCAGAACTTAATAGCATTTGCTGCCAGCGTGCGTCAAATGACAGAGTCATCTCTTTTTGATTAAAAATCTGGATGCGCGAACAAAAAGTCTGGTGGATAAACAGAAAGAAGTTTCGCAGGAAGGAAAAGTTTAGCAGAGATTTATGCAAATGAGACGTTGAAATAAATTGTTTTACAACATTAAGTATTCTGTAATACCAACCAATGTAAAGATGGACCACGGCCTTGTTTTGCACCGACGAGCAAGGCATGCCAGAATAACAGTGTGGAAACCAATTGAAAGTCTAGTGGCCCGGTGTATATTTCAATGATATCCAGTCCTCCATATCCTGTAGGTTTAATTGTAATCGAATTTATCCTGCACGATCATCGGGGACATGGTCTGACATGCTCGTGTCGGCAGTGCTGTTGGAGCTCTCAGCTTTGACGTATTGCGACGGCTCAGATTTCAGGGGTTGATGGACCGGAGATTTCCAGTGGTGCAGATTGTTTGCTGTATGCTTGTGTGTTGGCGCATACTTCAATGTGCATAGCTGGATAGATGGATTTGATGAGTTCATTCAGACAGCAAAGTCCGTAGCTGATGCAAATGCACTTGCTTGGACCACGAGCTTTGTGTTCGAAGCACAGTGGCAGTTCTGATTAATCTCGTCAGGCGGGTTGTTTTCACTCATGCAAACCGACAGCTCTTGCGTGGAAGCCCGACCTCAGAGCTCCCGTGGAATTCACTGTCGTCGGAGTTTGCTCAGTGCACTGCTGGACACTAAAATCGGATACTTACCATTTGCAAGAACCCGGATGAGAGATTACTTCACTGAGCATGTTATTATAAACATGTGATAAGACGCATGCCGGCACGTCAACACGCCAAGCATTCGCTCCCCGAACGGCTCGGTGCTGGGGTCGCCAGCTTTCCCTCTCCCCAACAGCTGTAGGCAACACCTCAGTCCACTCCTTGTCTAAGTTTGATTCTGTTCTTGGCACGGAAACCTCAGCCAAGCTGCCGTGTCGTCGGGCGATGCGACTGGCGCAAACGGAGCTCGATCCGCACTCGCACATGAGATACTGAAATAGCTCTGGCTGCCACAGACAGTGTGCCTCGTTGACGTGCTGGTGTGCTTGCAGAGCTGGGTCGAAACCGGGAGTTTTACCGCAACACCGACATCCGCCCACCGTTCACGTACGCTTCACTGATTCGCCAGGTGAGAGGACATGTGTGGTGAGACGGTGCGGCGGTTGTGTGGGTGAGATTGACCGTGTCACTGCGTCTTGCCAGATGATGAAGGCTCAGTGGGTGAATTGCTGGATGTCTTGAAGAGACAAACAGCGAGGTTCGTCTAGACAAATTGACAGAAGAGAGTTAGTGCCACTTCATGGTGTATATCGTGACTGAGCTTGGAGAGCGACAGTGAGTGAGTGTACTACTGGAAACAGTGACCAGCCAGGACTGACGGACTCAGATACAGCTCAGGTGTTGGACCAGGGCTGGAGACGCCAGATCTGTGACTGTGCGCTGCGAAGTTCCTGGCTAGGCGTTGGGGGCGATTGTGGATCAATTTGCCTGTTCCCCAGCCCCTTTGTGAGGAAGTTGTGTTCGACTTAGTGTACGAGTCACCCGAATCCATCTCGTGCCTCCCTGTCGAAAATCTGCGGCCATGCTCTTGGCAGCTACCACCACCTTGGCAACCACCACTGTTCGCTATTGCATTGCAACAGGCACGGCACTGAGGTGTACATAGACACAGTCAACTTTTTTCGCAGTTGCACCCTTCATCTGCATGGTTTTGTTGTTCAAATTATAACCCGAGGTCATAGCGTATACTCGCGTTCTAATGATTATAGCTGTAAAGATAATACATAGGGTATGTATGATTCCCAATGTGATAGCATTCTGCCATGGATTTGGCTTAATGGAACATAGACTGCCAGCATCCTACAGTGATCCTCCGTCGTGTTCGGAAATCTGTCAAGATTCGGCTCTGGCGATACATCGACGCGTTTGCATACGACAAATGTCGATCGTCATTCTGCCCCGTCAGAAGCAGCTGTTGTGTACGTCAACGTAGGCTCACGTCGCGGCACGACTGGTGGTGCACCTACGTCTCTCCACCACCATCCCCCACCCCCACCCCCACCCCCACCCCCGGATAACTGTGCGCGTGTTATTGCGTTTGCCGCAGGCTATCGTTGAAGCTCCCGACAAACAGCTGACTCTGAATGAGATCTACAGCTGGTTCCAGAGCACTTTTGCATATTTTCGGCGCAATGCTGCTACCTGGAAGGTAAGCGGCCGTGTGGGCGTGGGCGCCGCCCTGAGGCAGGGCGTATCCAGCCGCAGGGCGTATCCAGCCGCAGGGCGTATCCAGCCACAGGGCGTATCCAGCCACAGGGCGTATCCAGCCGCAGGGCGTGTCCAGCCGCAGGGCGTATCCAGTCACAGGGCGTATCCAGCCGCAGGGCGTGTCCAGCCGCAGGGCGTATCCAGCCGTACTGCGAGGCTTGCGTGGCAGTCGTACCGCGGCCGTGGTGGTCTGTTTCCTGTTGCAGGTAATGTCGCGAGCCGTGGTGGTCTGTTTCCTGTTGCAGGTAATGTCGCGAGCCGTGGTGGTCTGTTTACTGTTGCAGGTAATATCGCGAGCCGTGGTGGTCTGTTTCCTGTTGCAGGTAATGTCGCGAGCCGTGGTGGTCTGTTTCCTGTTGCAGGTAATGTCGCGAGCCGTGGTGATCTGTTTCCTGTTGCATGTAATGTCGCGAGCCGTGGTGATCTGTTTCCTGTTGCAGGGTATGTCGTGGCAGTCGTACCGAGATCGTGATGGTATGTTTCATGTTGCAGGGTATGTCGCGCCCCGGAGTGGTCTGTTTCCTGTTGCAGGGTATATCGCGAGCCGTGGTGGTCTGTTTCCTGTTGCAGGCAATGTCGCGCAGTGGTGGTCTGTTTCCTATTGCAGGGTATGCTGCGCGCCGTGGTGGTCTGTTTCCTGTTGCAGGGTATGTCGTGGCAGTGGTGGTCTGTTTCCTGTTGCAGGGTATGCTGCGCGCCGTGGTGGTATGTTTCATGTTTCAGGGTCGCGCGCCGCGCCGCTGGCAATGCGCTAATACGCTAATATCCGCCTAGGTACGACCAACGCGGCGACTGAAGGTGTATCGTGACTACTCACAATGCAGATGGCCCGGCTGAGCGGTTGCTACTACGTGTTAGTGCGCTCGCTGGCAATGACTTGTGGTGGTGTGTATGGGCCCAACCGTACCACCTCGGGTATTGATTTGTTGGCCAGTAATGTTGTGTGTGTTCTGCGAATGGAGGCCATTTGTGCATGCCGTTCAAGTGCCAAATGCATATAATTGCGGTTGTCGTTCGGTTCACCTCGTGTTGACGTGTGTGAGTAGGAATGGGTGAGCGTGCACCTCTGTGTTTGTATGTTTGTGTGCCTGTGTGTCTGTGTGCTTGTGTGTGTCTGTGTATGCGGTGCCATCCGTTGTGTATGTATGTCATGTTGGATCGCAATGTAAATGGTTACCGTTAGGCCATGGGCGTCGTACTCTCAGGGTGCTGGTGTATTGCTTTGCTGATTGTTTTGCCTGCTGCCGTGCCAATTGTGGCTTCGGTCGATAAGGCTGAACAGTCCAGCAGATAGGACGGACAAGCATGAACGGGCTGTGGCGGTAAACTCCACTGTAGAGTGCTTAGATTATGGTAAGCTGTGTTAGCGCTGTCGGCACGCCGTCAGCGTTTAGTTCGCCACAACCCCATCCTCCGTCACTACTCGTAGCTGATCAATCCATTCTTTCCACTCTGCGCGTGGAGAGTCCAGGATGTGGCCCAATTGTCGTGCTTGGTTAAGTTCGATTTGCGACATTTGTAGGAGACTATGGGCCGTTGACTGTGAGTGCATGATCACTAATGACTGATAGCTGCAGAGTTGACGTTGGTTAGCCACTGTCCGGGCCTGGCCGGCTACTGCACCGACGGCAAGGAACTCGGAGCTGCACTGATCGTGGCCGCCCCCCCCCCCGTAGTTCGCTTTGTATGTGTTGTTTGAGAGGCGATGAATTTTACGTTCGTCTGGTCGCTACCGTACAGTGATTTTCTGTTTGTCTTGTCTTGTAGAACGCAGTACGCCACAACCTGTCCCTCCACAAGTGTTTTACCAGGGTGGAAAACGTCAAGGGCGCCGTGTGGACAGTAGATGAAGTGGAATTTTGCAAACGTCGTCCGCAGAGGTCAACGGGGTATGTTTCGGTGCGACTGTGTCCACTCCGAGGGCGCATCGGACGGCAGCCACCTATCAGCGGGTGGGGCACACTGCAGTGTCCGGCCACGCCACCAGGTGGCCATGTCCAATGCGCCGCCGGAGGACACTCGCCGTTTTTATTCGGGCTTTTCACACTCTGTGCTTACTACTCCCACTGCCTGCATAGAACGCGATCCGCACCAACCTCTCCCTCCACAAGTGTTTCGTGAGGTATGAAGACGACTTTGGTTCGTACTGGACGGTCGATGACAATGAGTTCGTCAAGCGACGCCACCTGTCTCGCGGCCGGCCCAGAAAGTTCGAGTCCGGCCCAGCCAAGGAGTAAGCGCCGATGTGTGCCCCCAGCATGACCGACCGCTGCCGCCGCCGCTGCCGCGTGCGCCCGGGCACAGTGAGCCAACGTCCCGAAAACTTGGCGCAGTAGCGCCTTATCTCTAGCTGTGAACGCGGGCCAATTTGACGGTTGCTGTGGCGACTCGCTTTCTATCCCAGTTGCTGAGATCGTATTGGACAATATGAACCAATACATGCGAAAGGAAGTAATGTGACCCATGTATTTGGTTCGCGATTTCCGTCCGATTTTCGAATTCACGAAGTGTGATGGGCGCTGTACATTTTTCATTGAAGTGTCCTAAAGCTAAGATATTCAGAACTCTTACAATTATCGAATATCGGTATGTTTTATAATCCAGTTGTATCTTACTCAAATCAAAAGGATGGTTATAATTTCCCCAGAGGGTATCGTAGTATCACGTTTGCAGCTCATATTCCAATATGGGCGCTTACCTGGGAGCACTGCAGTACACATTATCAACAAAAACGATCACGTTAGCTCACAGGGCCCCAGCATTTTATTTGCTTCGTTTTGGTTGCTTGCACTCCCATCTGCTTCTCTTACTTTCTTGTCGTGTAGGAAGAGACAATAATAATTTTATGCTGTCACTTCGGAGTTCAAAGATATAAATGAACTCGCAATAGCCGTTTTTAACTGAGCATCCACTCACATCCTTGCCCCCGCTTGCTTCTGTTGGGTGAACAACTAGTTTAGTAAACAGCTAGCAATAGCCACTAACAGTGAAGTTTGGAAAGGAAGTACCCATGAAATCCGAGCAAGTTATTCGTAAATATCGCCAAATCTGAGTCGTCTTGATCCTACGTCGATTCTTCTTCTTCCCTCAATTTTTGCAATGTCATATTTTGTCCCGTGCACTTTCCATTCGCTTTGCTGCCGACATTCGCACGTCATACGTGCTCTGCCGATTAATTTCCAGGTCGGAACCATTTTGGCGGCACTCAGTCTTTGTCGACTCGGCTTGCTGTCACACTGTTCTGCTGCACGTCTTTCCCTTCCAAACACGGTGTTGGCACGTCCACGTAGCGCATGATCAGAATACAAAGGCTCATTCGCCATTTTCCCTGCATGCCGTCTGTTCGATGTTTTTCCCCAACAATGTATTTTTGACACTCAGCACAAACTGTGTTTGTAATGTCTGATGTGAGCATTGCAATGGCTGCAAATTATTCTTTGTTCTCAAATCGGCCATAAGGTATCAACAGGTAGATAGCCATACTCAGATTGTTCATCATAATCTCAGCACATGGTCATATTCTTTTAACATCGTTATGCAATGTGTAAATTTGGTGCGTATGCTGTCTACATTTATTCGCATCATGTCGAAGTCAGTGTCAGTATCAAGGCTGGATATATCCAAAAAGTAATGAATTTTGCTTGGATATGTCTTCTAACGCATTGCTTTATGGATGTCGAGTTTGCAGGCTGAAGGCTAGTTAATTTGGTGTTGCGCTATCGGCGCGAAATCAAATCAGAGGTGTAAACTTCAAATATTCTGTTATCCTTGACGTTAATGGAGTCTTTGTCTGCTAAACTCACAATAGTCTAGCTGTATTTTCATGAGCCCTCGATAAGCACGCTGCGACAAAATATGTGTCATCAGGGCCCATTTTCTCGTAAAAGAAAATGTCGAGCGGAGTTCGTTAAGCGGACGATAATGATAACATGTCCGCGCTGTTGCCTATGGATGAGGACAACTTCTGATCTGATCGGCTGTTGTGGGCTGGCGTTGATCGGGGCGTTCCTAGGCATTGGGAGAGGAAAGTGCGTGGAATTGCTGATCAAATTCAAAATCATTTGGTGGAGGAATATAGCTTCAAAGAAGATATAATTCCCCCTCTGCAAAAGAAGCTAATCTGTTCTGTTTATATATATATATACTATAGCTAATAAAGCAAAATAACCGCACTTGAATGATTTTCCACTTCAGTTGGTTTCCTTCTCGTCAAATCGAAACGTTCCACTTACAGCATTCATAAACATGATGTGTCAGCTGAAACAAAAACAATGTCATCTTCCCGGTGGTGAGAAACATCACCAGAAGTTAAGAAGTAACGATAAAAGTCCTAATTTGTTGACCATTGTTAGAAATATACCACTCTCGCCCGTGGTTAGGTATTTCGGTGGCCAACCTTGCGCCGGCTGATGCCCGAGCAAAACGTAATCCGGTCACACATCTTGCGCGGTTGGTGTTCTCGGCCTGTAGCGCGTCCGGCCGCAGTCGTGTCGTGTCGTATCGTATCGTGTGGTGTGGCTGGCGACTGACACGGTGCCGCTGCTGTCCCCAGCCAGGCGCGCAGTCCGACACTGTCCAGCAGTCCGACGCTGTACGGCGACGCCATCAACGCCAGTCTGCAGGTACGGGGCGACCTCATCACTGCCCGTTGACTCGTCTGTGGGGCGGCTGACTCGTCTGTCTGATTAGTGACGTTATCACCTGCGTCGCGGGCTGTGTGGACTGGTTGGTGATGTCACCACGCGTAGTACGTGCGACGCTGTTGACGGATATGGTCAGCGGCGTCATCACCCGTGACTCACACTCTGTTGACGAATCTCGTCAGTGGTATCGTCACCTATGATGTGGGCTCTGTTGACGGGCCCGGCCAGTGACATCATCGCCTGTTGACTTGCCTGTGGCGCGACGCGGACTCACTTGACGGATCTGGTCAATAACATCACCGCCTGTTGATTTTCCTGTGGCATCACACGGGTTCTGTTGATGGGTCTGATCAGTTAATTTATCAGCGAGTGTGCCACGGGCTATTTCAATGGCCGCTGGCCCGCTGTGAGCTATGCATGCCGGTAAGCTGCGGTTTTCGCGCACATTCTCAATAAACTGCGTGATCGTGGGTGGTACTTAGGTCTACTGCGGCACAGGCGCAGGGCGATGGTAAAGCTGACGCTGCCATTACAGAGCATGGTTGCTTCACTGAAAACGGGCCTGCTTGATTGCGATGACGTGACTGGGTAGTCGTGCGAAACAGAGCAGCCATGTGTGCGTGGCCGGTGTTGAGTCTGCCAGGTGCCGCGACCCACCCCCCGGAATCGTAATGACACCACTCGTCGCCAGCGGGTAGCCGGCGTTGATGCCGTTCCCAGCCGACTGCGGGTAACGGTGTGGCGCCGCTGTTCCACAGTCGGCTCTGGCGGACTCCAGTCTACCGTTCATGACGAACGCCGCCGAACGTCTGCGCGAACTGCGCGAGCGCGAGGCTCCCACCCTGCTGGGAATCATGCCGCGCCGATCGCCGTCGCCGCGTCCGCACCAACGCGCCAGGTACGCCGCAGATGCGCCTGCGCACGCCACAATCGCGCCACAAACTCGTCAGGCGTGACCCAGACACGCCAGCATTCCCACAGACACACCAGACAGCTCACACACTTTCCACGTGACGCACACACACACGCCGGACGTCTCATGGACGTGATCCGCAAACATACCATCTGTCTCACAAACTCGCAAGATGATCCGGACCCTCGTCAGATGTCCATACGCTCGGCAGGTACCCTGAAACACACCAGGGCGCGACACATGTCAGCTATGCCGCAAACGCCAGCCACACCACTGTCATACGGTCTTTCTGTTCAGCGGCAACTCGAGCTCGGAACTACTTGACCGCAAGGACAGCCAGCTGGAGCTGCTAACCAAACTCCCATTCGTTTTCAGTCCGGGCCCGGAGCAGGACACGCACGTTCCAGCTATGGAGATGTTTAGTCCGCAGCTGGTGAAGCGCGAATACGAAGGGGAGCGCAGCCCGGATCCACACGTCTCGCGCGACGGTGGCGCCTGTCGCGACGCAGCGGCGACGCCGGTACTCAGTCGCGCCGAGGTGAGCGCTGGCGCGAGGTGCCCGTCCAACGGCCGACTCAGAGCTGCCACGGCTCAGAGTCACCATGTGCCTCATGGGTTGATGTCCCGCTGTTTGATCATAAAATGACTGATGGGAAACGGCACGAGTTGTGTCGCTCAACTACTCCATGTTTGTTCCACGTCTGTTACTATACGCTAAGATTTGTGTTGCTGTTGCTATGTGTGTTGTTCTTCCTGCTCTGTGCGACCTTGTCGACCGTGCCGTTACCATAAGTTGATGACTTTTTGTGATGATGAACGAATGATGTCGAGGTTCAACCAAGAATACGTGCTTGTCCCATGCGTAGCCCGCGTGTTTATAGATGCCAGGCTGAGGTGAGCAAAGGTGAGCGCGATCTCCTGCACGGAGTTGTAACGTCTGACTGTTTGACTGCTTGACAGGACCTGAGCATGTCACTGATCAAGTCCGAGTATCCTGACGGCGGCCAGACAATGGCGGAGACAGCCACGGCGTGAGCAGGTCCGCTGTCGTGCCAGCAATACTGGAGAGCACGCTTGGCGCGGTGTGGTGCCTGGCGCGCACCGCCGCCTGGCGCTCGGGGCACACCCTGCAGCAGAACCGCCGCCTAGCGGCATCGATGTGTGCTATCATGCCACTGAAATGTTGGTAGATGTCGCTGCCGCGGCTCATGGTTGCCTCACACCCGCGCTGTCTGAAATCAAACGTATTCTCGAAGAGCGTTCAGGTGTGTGTCCAATGGTCGTCACCCGCTCTTTTTGGGTTAGTTGTGTTTTATGGATGCACACAACGGCCGTGGGTGCGGTCGCGGGTTTTTGTACCTGTGTGCATGTTGTGTACAGATGTTCCAACCTCATCCTACGGGTTTTGTTGCAGAGAGCTGAGTCCCCGCTCGCTGCTTGCAAGAGTAGTTCTCTCGCGTTTTTTATGTTACCACTTACCCTATCAATCAGCCAGCCTCTTGAAAGTCTGCAGCCACCAGGTGATTTCGAATGACATCATCCGTAGCTCCCTATCGGTACACCCAGTACAAAGCTTGCAAATATTTATGCCATAGGATCTCGCGGCCAGCCCCGTGTGGCAGTCCACTGTCCCTGGTGGGCGTTGGTCTACTCCAGTGCAACTCTCCATAAGTAGTGTCACCGTGACTGCAATTTTGTACAGCTAGGCGGAGCGGGTGTCCCTGGGACCGCGACTCCGCCACGTTGGGTAGCCAGGCGCCGAGCGCCCAGCATCTTAGCATGGTTGTTTGGGGTCCTCGGTTTTGGATGGCTGCGCTTTGAGCTTAGGACCAGCCTGCGGCCGCGTGTCGGCTGCGTTTGGACGGGGCCGCCCGGCGCCCGGCGACGGTGGCGACGTCGGCTGTACGGCGGTGGTGACGTCGGCCGACTGCGGGCGTATCAGGGATCACAAATCACGGGTTATGTCGGCCGCCATCTCTCGGCGGCGATGCGAGCCACGAGTGTTTCTGTTCGCCGCCCGGATCGGCCTCGCGTGTCTGCGCCTGTCGATCGGTTCGTGTTTGATTTCCCAGTATGCCTGCTTGTGCCAATGGCCATCCCGGGTGTTTGTGCCGTTTGTGTTGACACATTCCTTTGGTGGGCGTCGCGGCGCCAGGAGGGAGCCGCGCTCGCCGCCGGCGCCACGCGGCCGGGACGCACGCTTCCGTCTCGATGTGGTGGCGGTCCGAGCCGTTCGTTGAATGTTGCGTCTTGTTCACGTGATTGCTGGATTCTTCCGAGACGTGTTTCTCGTGGCAAGTGCTTTAGACACCCCCAACGACCGGTTGACAGCCAAAGACAATCAAAAACGTGTACATTATGTACCTGTGTACCATCATAGCGCCCGAATTTTCCATACGGCAAGCAATAACAAGTCCCGCGCTAAATTGTTCCGATGGCGCCAATACCTCCTGTTGTGACGACCGAAGCTTTTCGTTGCTAGCTCTGTCAGATGTGTCGGCTCCGAGAGGATAGGGAGGAGTGGCTACCCTCCATATCAGCTGCCTGTGTAGTACTATGGTTAACGGTAGACAATAAATGCTTCTCCTCAAAATGCCTGTTTGGACATGCGGAGTTATGCAGTTCCAGGAATGGGGTCAGATCTGCATTGTATGTCCGTGTGTGTGTGTTTTCGCTGGCGCGCGTATGTGCGTGCGTGAGTACGTGCGCGTGTGTATACATTCATGAATGTGTGTGTGTGTGCATGTGTATGTGCCTGAATGTGTGTGCGTGCGCGTATGCGTGCGTGCGCTAGCTTCAGCGGTGAGAGGTGCTCTGCATTTTTCCTAATATCGACCCCTCTTTTGGATGCAGTAGCACAATTATGGTAAAAATGTAAGTTCATTTACATTTACATCTTAGCTTCCAAACAGCTCTACCACCGGTCGGCAGAGGCTTGCCTCTCGCTCATTTCGCCATATAGTGAATTTTCGTTTCATAACAAGCGCAGGGTAGGCAAGGGCCCTCCAATATCGTTTGGCAATTGGTGACGTCACATGGGCTGGACAATTGCTCAGTCCCGTAGGCGCTCCAGGGAAACTTGCGTTTTTTCACACGATATTTCCGATGTTAAATACCATCGAAATGGAACAAACTCGGATTCATCAGAAAGCTTGAAGAATCTTGTCCACGGATATGAGCCGTATTTTCCATAAACCTAGGATTTTTCGCTTGGACCCACGCTGACTGCATTCATGCCAGGCGCCGCAGGAATCGCGCGGTGCCACGTATAGTAGCAGCATGATGAGACAGGCCAACTGTACATCACGGCCGGGAACGAGGGGTGGGAGCAAGTAAAGAGATAACTGTTGCAACATAATTCCTCCCCACTCGGTGCAGGGGCGTAAACAAGGGTGGGGCTACTGGGGGCATATGCCCCCATGGGAAGGTGAAACTCATCCGGCCAGGAAAAGTCGCCAACATTATATTTAGCCTACCGGTGGATGTACCTATACTGGCTGGAATAGCACACCCTTATCACCCATGTGCAGATACGGAGCCTGCAGCTGGTTCTCAGGATTGTTGTCCATTTTTAATTCATATACGTCTAAACCAGGGTGTTCTTTTTGTATATTTTTTAACCGCAAGTGCCCCCTCAATATTGGCCATGTCCACTAATAATTTAGACTTTTGACATGGGGTACCATTGAGCATTCACTCGATCGATGTGGGGCTTCCCACCAACTTGATCGGTTGCAGAGGTGTGCCATTGTCACACACATGCTTTTGTACATATTAGTGTTGCGGCCTGACCGCGGGCGATGGCAAACGACGGTGGCATTCATGTACACTTCTGAGCTGTGTGTTATGTGCCCTGAGATTATTAAAGGCAGATGCGTTGCATTATTTCTTCATCAGGGGATTTTGGGACAGCCATCACGTCTTCATCTTCTCGTGACAAGTCATTAGAATATGAACGTTACAAAGATAGAAGGGGCGTGATTTGATTTAGATTGTCGAATATAGCCATACTTCGCACACATTCTTCTACAGACGTTCCTTAGACAGCGCTCACCTTACGTGTTTTCACTCGCTGTTCAGACAGTGAGTGGGTGCTACATGCGAACGCAGTGATACAAACGCATGCCTCATAACCTTACTTCTGTAACGTATATCACAAGAACCCATCAGATGAGCTATTCCTGCATGCATATGTTGCAGAATTGCATGGCACAGTGGCATGCCGAATGGGGAGGGAGCATTGTGGGCAAATGCCCCCTGACAGGTTGTGCGGCCCCCAAGAATCGTGTCAAGCTCCAGAAAAAATGCGCCAGTCTCCTTAAAAATCCCGATTAGGGCCCCCAGTAATTGCATCGGGGCCCCCAAAAATCGCATTGGGGACCAAAAAGTCTTGCAGGGGATTCTGAAAAGGGCCCTAGGGTCTCAAACATTCCCGCCTGGGCCTTTGAAAATTATGCTGGGGGCTCAAAAGTCGTGCTGGGGTTCAAGAAAATAACGACGGAGGCTATAAACGGCGGGCCGGGGGCCTGGAAAGTCACGCTGAGGTTAGAGGTACCAGGAATTCTCGTCTGGGTCCCTGAAAATCACGCTATGGACATGACAGGTCACATCAGGGCTCCAAAAGTCTCATTGTCATCACCCAACAAATGAAGACGGGGCAACGAAAAACAGTCCCGACATGGAAAAGCGCTTCTGGTCCCAATAACCGCTCCAAAAGCCCACACAATGCGCTGCCCCCAAAAAAAAAAGTGCCCTAGCCACTAAAACTCGTGTTTGGGATCTCAACAATTGGTGCCACGGGGCACCCCAAACGTCGCGTTCAGGAGCTAAAATTCCGTCGGTAATCCCAAAATGTAATGTCGGTAATCCAACGCGTATAGTTTCGCAACAAGCGACGGGGCCAATAGCAAGCTATATAAAAGCATAGCGGAGGCCCTCAAAGCACACAAGGGCCATAAGATCACACGGGCCTGAAAAATATGCAGGGCCCTCAAAAAATGGAACTGATCGTAAACAAGGAGCAAAAGGACTGGGTACTAAATAAACACATCAGCGTCTTCGAAAATGCGCCGATGCCTCAAAAATATCATCGGTGTAAA